>CANSZD010003636.1:1650000-1930000 GCA_947648045.1 Beta corolliflora | reverse complement strand
AGGTTTTGTTCTTTGGTGAGAACGTTTAGGGTATAATCCTCATCATTAGCTGAAGAGGAGGAATTTATATCATTATCCCGAGGGCCATAATTCTCAGCTGAATTACAAGATTCGCCTTCCTCATCAGAAGTCTCTATTAAAAGAGATGAAATTCTTCCTAGAGTTTCATCATCTAGGTTAAGATTTTGTATTTTATTAGACACTCTACAGAATCTAGCCATATGACCCTTTTTGCCACATTTAAAACAAGTTATGTTTTTTAAGTCGGGTTTTGTGGTGGTCTGTTGGTGTTTCCTATGGGGCTTCCATCTTCGTTGCTCAAAGGGTTTTTTATGGAAGACTTTCTCAACCTTTTTATAGAACCTTCGTGCTTTATAGGGTTTTTGGCAATGGGTAGTTTTGCTACAGTTCCCTTTACAAGTGTTTGTCTAAGGGGAAGAGACATCAAAATGTCAAAATGTCAAAAAGTGAAAATTTCATCATGATAAACTAATGTGAGAAAGAGTTACTATATTAAAAAAAAAAAGTCACTATGGTAGATAATAACTGTATAGTGTAACTTAAAATTTAAAAAGGTTACTATATGGAACTAAAGGGTCACTATGTTAGATAAGTGATTTTGGTCCACAATAATATTATTGTGGACTAGGTCCACGCAAGACTAACTCAACAAATGAAAATGAGTAAGAAATATTTAGTAAAGGCTAGTTAGTGGCTGTGCAAGTTAATAATTAGTAACCCAAAATGATAAACCGGCCAAGAAGCTAAAACCCCCTCCAAAGCCCAAAACAAAAACCTTGATAACCCCATATTTAGAGCTCAAATCCAAGAGGCTTACAAATTCCTCTATTTTCGTCTCTACATCTTCACATTCTTTCTTTTGCTTTTTATCAATAGCAAAATCCTACCTGAAATTGGCAAACTTTCAATGAAAGTCAAAAAATTATTTCAATTTTACACATCCCAAAAGGAAAGAATTTGTAAATCATATCTTTTCTGTCGACAAATTTGAGTGAATAAGAATATCCGTGAGTCGAAGAAGAAAAAGAAATACTTGATATCGTTTCTCACTTTGCATGTTCGAATTATTGAAGGAGGATTGCATATTGTGGTGTTTGATCGTTTTCCGGCCTATGGATCACTGTCAAGAAGGTAAATTTATTTTCGAATTTTTAAGAAATTTCTTCTGTGCTATAGACTTTTATTATTTTTCGATTGCCTTAAATATTATGTAGATCTTAACCTCAATTTTGGTTCAGTTTTTTTGTTACCCAGAAATAATTTGTTAATCATTTATCATATTTAACTTTGCATATTATTGAAGGAAAATTATAGTATTTTAGTGGTACTTCATTTTTCGGCCTATGGATGACTGTAAAAGGTTATGTCTTTTGATTTGTGATCTTTAAAGAATTATCATTGGTTTTCTATAGCGTTTAATATTTTCGATTAACTTGTTAGATATAATACAATTATATGTCAGTATGTGATACAATTATTTATACATTACAAAAAGATAGAAATTTTCCGAATTATATTTGAAATAAAAATATGAAAGAAATTTCTATTTGAAATAAAAGTACGAAGACAAAAAACATGATGACAATAAAAATATGAGGACAAAAACATGTTGATGATATTTCAATCATTATTAAACATAATTTTCATTTATTTCGTAGTATGACATTACACATAACATGATTTCTAGGTAGATTTACCTACTGCAACATTTTTTAAAGAAAAAACTTTACACATGATTGATGGGTTTGCAAGCAATTGACAATAAGTTTCAATGTTTTCATATTTAAAAGGATTTTTTTGTCCCAAACTACCTTTAACTTTTATGTTTTTGCGAGAAACTACCTTATAAAAAAAGTGTTGTCCCAAACTACCTTACTTTTACCATTTTGTTGTTGACAATGTACCTTTACGGTTTCCGCGGTTGACTTTGTTTTTTCCGGTTTCTTAATGTCACGTTATATCACCTGACCTCTTTAAACCCTTTTTTAATTTTCCCCACCCTAATTTCCCCATTTCCCTGTGTGCGCGTGCTCTCTCTCATATCTATGTGACACTTTGTACCACCAATCCACCATTAAATTCCTCTTCTACTTAAACTAAAATTGAAACAATTACCCTCCTCAATTTCCACAAGGGTAATTTTATTTTTCCCACAATTTTGAACTAAAAAAACAAAAGTCAACGCCGGAAACCGGCATAAGGTAGCTGTCAACAACAAAATTGTAAAGTAAGGTAGTTTAGGACAACAATTTTTTTTTAAGTTAGTTTCTCGCAAAAACTTGAAAGTTAAAGTTAGTTTGGAACAAAATCGCAGTAAGTCCCGTGTGAGGCAGTCAGACCATAAGGCTACAGTTACCTAAACGGCAGGTAAGTTTTAGGGCTTATTTCTGGTTTAATTTCTGGACCAAGTTCTGGTTCTTAACTATGAGTTCTATTTGGAACAGAGGAACTCCATCCTCTTCTCGTGGTAGTATTAAAGCCAATAAGCTGGTTAAAAATGAAACCTTTACTATAGAAAACCTTAAGCAAAGCATTGACAATTGGGAGATAATCAAAGTTAATAAAGACCAGATTTATAAAATGAGTAATTATAATATTTTTAAAACTAATTATGTTATTTAAACCCAAGAACGTGATATCCATTTAACAAAACCTATTGATACTATTAAATTATTTTCTGCAAAAACTTTGCAAAAACATGTCGAAAAGGGTTATCGATACATCCATATAGGATTGGTTCAAGTTGGCTTAAAACCTCTAACAAAAGAAGGATTAAACTCCTCAGTCCTTGTTGCCCTTAGAGATGGACGATTCAAAGACTTTAATGATTCCTTACTAGGAACTATAGAGTCAAGTTTATGCATGGGTCCAGTCTCTTTTGATTGTTATCCAAATTTCAGTGTCTCTTTAAGTGATAAGAATATCTTATCATCCTTACTTTTACAAATTAAAACACATAACTACAAAATGTTTGATGGTTCTATTCCAGTAGCTTTGATCTATAAAGTCCATTACAAAGCCATGATGTCTGCTTTTAATACTAGAAATATACAACATAGTAAAAAGGGAGAAACTCTCCTACTTCAAACCGACCTTTCTAGATCTAACATAAGAATCCCTAGACCAATACAATGGAATGATGTTAGTCTTCCTGAAAATTGGTTCCTTGAGGGAGCTGCTGAACCTGAAGTGCAATCCCCAGCCCTTCCAGAACCTAATACCGATTTAGAACGAGTCATACAATACTCAGATGGTAGTGTTAAACTTAGCTTTAACAGAAGCACTAGCTCTAGGTATTCAGACCATTCCTCTGTTGAAAACCTAGGACGGTTTTCTCGTCTTCCTTCTGAAAGTAACATGCATTATAAACGACAAATTAGTTGTCCTAAAAACAATTACCCGGAAAGACCGAGGTATTCTACCTCAGATATACCTTCCCCTTCCATTCAAAATGTTGAATATAGAACCCAGGTTCCACACTCGGTTTATGCTAAAAGACAGTCTCCTCCAGACTCACCCTCAGCCTCAGTTATAACTGAAAATATTACCAATGAGCTTAACGTCCTTGAAAAGGATTTTGAGATCAATAAAGATTTGGTTCACAAAGACTTTTATGCACCACATAACCTCTCGAAGAGAACATAGTTCTTCGAGCACTTTCTTGAAGTACGAAAAAAGATCCAAGAAAGCTATTACAGCTTTGTTGTACAACATAAAACCCATATTCTTTTCTTTAATTGGCTCGAACTCTATAGTTCTGACAACAACATTGATTACCCCTTTAAAACCATAGAACCTATCAACACCAATAGAAGGACACCCGTCTGGGAGACTCCAGATGGCACGGTTCAAAATGACCATCCTCCTTTACGTCAAATTTCCTTTACCATAGGCGAACAAAAAGTAGAGGCCTTCCCTCTTAAGAAACCTCGGGAAGAAGCCTCAACAAACCTCAAGAATATTGTCCTGCAAAACAATTTCACTAATATTAGCCTTAACACTCTAGGAAAGCAACTTTCTAGAATTGAGAAACAAAGCCTTAAAACAGAGACAAGTTTAGTCTCCACTCCCTTAGAGAAAAGCCTCCGAAATCCAATTTTTAAACCATATCAAATTTCGCAGAAAGCTCAAAAGGAAGTTACAACTTTAAGGACTGAATTTCTTCAAGCTATTAGAGACCAAATTAGCAGGGTTGAACCTTCTACCTCAAAAATAGTTGAGGAAGAAACAGTCCAGAATAACACTGTTAGTGTCCTAGATTTAAGTGACAACACTGATCCGGAAACTAGCCCTAAAACACCTGAATTAGCTAAACTATCTTGGCAACATACTGACCCTCTCGATATTATTCCTTTAAGGTCTAGTGAATCTCAAATCGGAAGTCAGCCTAACACAATTGTTCAACCAAAATATAATGCCTCTTCCATCTACGAATGGAATATAGATGGTATGAGTGAACACCAGATTTTAAACCTTTTACAGCAAATGACGATGGCTTCAAATGCTTACAAAACCCAATCTGGTACATCAGATAAAACGGTTGCGGAACTCCTTATTGCAGGCTTCTCTGGCCAACTAAAAGGATGGTGGGATTTCTATCTCACCAAAGAACAGCAGCTGGACATCTTGAATGCAATTCAGACAACTGAAGATGGGGTTCCCATTCTTAACCTAAATGGAGAACCAATTCAAGATTCTGTCTCAACCCTCATATTTACCTTATCACTTCACTTCATTGGAGATTCCTCCCATCTCAGAGACAAAAATGCAGATCTTTTGTCTAACCTAAGATGCAAAAAACTTAGTGATTTCCAGTGGTACAAAAATACTTTCCTAACCAGGGTTAAGCTTAGAGAAGATTCTAATCAACCCTTTTGAAAAGAAAAATTCTTAGCAGGTCTTCCAACCATATTAGGAGAAAAGGTCAGAAACAGAATCCGTGAGGATTTTGGCGAACATATTATCCCTTACGATAGGCTAACCTACGGTGAGTTGGTTAGTGTAACCTCTAAACAAGGTCTTCAAATATGTCAAGATTTGAAGCTCCAAAAACACCTGAAAATAGAGTTAAAAGAGACTAAAAAGGAATAACCTTTTTCTTTCATAGTCAGACTTCATAATTTATATCTATTCATCTTTTATATTAATTTTTTTATATAATGATTCTTTTTTTTCATAAATCACATGAATTAGCATTAGGTCCACACTAATTTAGTGTGGACCAAGTCCATATAAGTTTTTTACTTAACCATAAGCTTTTCTCTTCTTGCAGCATTATGTGGAATACTAAATGAGCTATTGTCAAAATAAATATCTCAACGTCATACTAGGAAAAAAGGAAGCTTATATTGACAAAGTAACGTGAAAGGTTTTCAGGTTCCTTTGATAGCTAGCAAAAAAGGAACAATTTACCACATATATGTCAGTTTTCCTACATATATTCTATTTATTTCGTATAATTATAGAGATTAGCATAAACTGTAGATAAAAGTAGGAGAGACATAAGGAGATCATTTGGGAAAATTATTTGTGTTACATATGAACTCAAAATAATTATTTTGAAGTCATGATAGAATAATGTGTAAACAACCGAGTATAATTAAATTGGTACATTCTATACGATATATATTCTAAGATATTTATCATATTTTCATAAATAATATATAATAGTATTTTAAAATTAGGAGCAAAATTGATAATAAATCGGTCTTAATCCATATTAGGCATTAGGAAAGCATATAGCTTTCTACTTATGTGATTATAAACTAAATCTAACAAAAATAATAATTTTAATTATATTATTGTACATGCGATCTTGCCTTTTTAGTACCAAGGATTTTATATTATCCAAAATTATGTTATAATTTTTATGATGATTGGGACATAGCATATTAGTTAATAATAAATTATACTATAATGTTCGAGAATCAAAATGTACTACTTAATGGGAGGATTCAACTCTGGAAGGATGTATATACATACGAGGTATTGCTCAAGGCATGTTGCAAATCTGGGAAGATGCAAAGTCATGTGGCGGCCATAAATCAAAAAATATTTCAACACATTCTTAATAATGTGTATTTCAGCATATTCTTAAAACTGTGTCATATCTTGGCAGAAAAAACTCTTTGCGCTATTTTGCTTTTTGAATGAGAGTAGGAGAACTATCATTAATAAAACGTCATACTGCATCTACAACAATACTAACCCTTACATTAAAGATAACCTAAAACATCAATATGAATGTTTCCAACCAAGCTACTAATATATACGTTTCGGGAACGCTGTCGTCATATGGTAATATTCCATATAGTTCTTTTTCGAGAAGAAAAGAGAAGCATGGGAGGGAGTAAGTGTGAACCAAGCAGAGGGTGAGTCAAAACTAAGCAAGTGGAAAAGGAGATTCACGAAAAATAAAAGGATAAAAACATTTAAAAGAACGAATTAAGTGCCATATAGTTCTTTTGAATGGTTAAATAGGTTTCTTTAAGTCATTGGATCAATTTTTGAAGACATGTCCCATATTTGGAATATTTTTAAAATGATTCATACTTGGAATTACTAAAAGTAGACGATCATAGTTTCGATAATTATGGTCCATTTTTACTACAATATGTGGCATCCTCACATTCATCAAGCAAATCTAGAGCACTTAAAAATCAAAACTCTCTAATACGGTGTCTACGTGGCACTTAGGCATATTGATTCTAAAAATTGTAATATTTAAGGAAAAAAACGAGATTTTTTTTATAGATTGGCATTAATTATGGTATAAATAAGGCAATTAAAATCATGATCTCCATATAGTTTTGGCCGAGATAAATCAATCCCATTTTGGTTAATTTATGAATTATTTAAAAATTCAATTATGGTAATGGTTTGAATTTCTCAATTAACCTTAATTTTTCCTATGTTAATTGCCAATCAATCATAATTTCGGGTTTGAATTGCCAACTAACCTTAATTTCCTATTTTCTCAAAAACAATTTGCAAATAATATCTATTATCTATTCTATATATTATCTATCTATTATCTATCTATTATCTATATAATACTATAACTGACGTGGTATTACTTAGGTGTCAGAAGCAAGTTGATTGGCTGACGTGGTAGTCGTTTGTTAAACTATCTATAAGCTTCTATCTACGTGTATAACAGGTTCACTTGCCATAAATATACATTTGAAATCTTGCTGATTTGGTAACAGAATTAATGGAAAAAAATTAATTTCTTATTTCAAGCAATTGATTCAATATAAATTCAATGGTCTAGAAAAAATTGCATTTTATCATTCATCATCAACGGTTAAAATTTCGAAGTGTGTGCTGTTGATTGAATCAATCATAGGATGGTAATGTTAATTAGCACTACAAATCCAGAATTTTAACTTGGTAGCATAATTTTTGGGAAAATCATGTCATCTATAATATATTGTATACATTCATATGAACTAAAATCCGACACTACAAAAATCTTTCTCATATATGTTTGATTTCTCCATCCCTCCATTACAAAAACAAAAACACAAGACAAAACATACACCCATTTCGATATTCCATCTTTTCTTCAAAAATTATGTTTCAAAAATGAAGAAAAAAAATATTAAACCACTAAATAAAGAAATTAAATAAAACTCACCGTATGACGAACCCTCAAAAGCTTTTCAGAAGATTCATTGGTGGGAAGCTTAATTCTAACCTCATAAAACTTACCTCCAATTTTTTCTCATCTTCATCAGCTAAAGTTTCTATGGATTCATAAGAAACATCAATTGAAGTGCGTAACTCATTATTAGGCCTACTTTGTAAAGAAAAAGAGGTCAACTTTGTAGGAAAGATTTTAGTGGAAATTGAGAAGCCATTTTGAGCGAAGAGAGTTGGAGAAGATAGAGAAAGTTATGGGTGTTGTAATTTTTACAAGAAAAATTGTAAAAATTGTGGCTCTAAGATTTTACAGAAATGTTTACAAGAAAAATTGTAATTTTTGATATCGCAGTTTTAATAATCAACTTTGTGAAAAAAAACATGAATGGATCGGGTTCATAATAATTTATTGTGCACCTAAAACCATATGATATAGTAATTTTTTATTTAACATAGTCAGTTTTCGTTTGATACAGTTAGTTTTTTGTATGATATAATCACCTTTTAGATATTCATTTTTTGTTTAATATATTCAATTTCTGATATAGTTAGTTTTCGCATGATTATAGTAGGTTTTTTTTAATATAGTCAGTTTTTGTATGATAAAGTCAGTTTGGGTGCATACTAAATTATTTTAACGATTTTTTCACTAAGTACCCCTGAGGTTTCACGAAATGTACCAGGTACCCTCGTTGTTTTGGAAATGCACCAGATGCCATTGTCATTTGCATAAAATGCACCAAATACCCTTAATGACTAATGGTGTTAAGTTTTTGTTAGTTTTTATGGTTAATTAACCCCTCTAACTCTAATTAAACCCTAATTAAATCCTAATTAGCCCTAATTAACTTCAAACCCTAACCTAACCTTAACCCCCTAACATCAAACCCTAACCCCACCACCACCACCCAACCACCACCCACCCCCCGCCCTCCCACACCCCCCAATGCCCCCCCCCACCCCCCCCCCCCCCGCCGCCCCCACCCCCCACCCCCTCCCTCCCCATTGATTTCCCCACCCCCACCACCCCACCCCCCCCCCCACCCCCCGCAGCCCCTTCCCTTCCCCACCCCCCGCAGCCCCACCGTCGACCCTCCGGCATCTCTCCCCCCACCCTCGCCGAATCCCCCTCCCCCCCCACCCCCGTCGAATTCCCGCCCCCAATTCTCATTCCGAGCTATGTTTTTTAATTTTGCTTAAGTGATTTGCGAACTTCGTTTCTTTGGATTATAGTGAAACTTGAAATGGAGTTGTTCTTTGCGTCGTTTTAGTGGATTCGACGGGGGGGGGGGGTGGGGGGATTTGACGAGGGTGGGGGGAGCTGGGAGGGTCAACGGGTGGAGGAGGAGCTGCGGGGGGGGGGGGGGAGGAGCTGCGGAGGGGGGGGGGGGGGGAGCTGCGAGAAGGGGGGCCGGGCGCGGGATGGGGGGGGAGGGGGGGGCTGGGGTGGGGGGGAGGAGGGGCCGGGGGGGGGGGGGAGGGTTAGGGGGTTAGGATTAGGGTTTGGGTTTTAGGGTTAGGGTTTAGGGTTTAGGGGTTAAGGTTTAAGGGTTAGGGTTAATAATGGCAAAATGGTAAATAAAGCTAATAACTTATGCAAATGATAAGGGCATCTGGTGCATTTTCGAAACAACGAGGGTACCTGGTGTATTTCGTGAAACCTCAGGGGTACCTGGTGAAAAAACCGTTATTTTAAGCCCGGTCCACCCAAGATGTTTTTCATATCTATATGACTATATCTATATCTATATCTATATCTATATTCTATCTATCTATATAAGTATATAAGAAGAAAAATGCAAACTATAAAACAATTTCCAATATTTAACTTGGTGAACTTTCAAGAGATTTAGCTTTATGCTGCAATAACTTCATATCTTTTCTCTACCTCAACAATTTTGAGAAACATAAATATTTGGTGAACTTTGTTGGAAAGATTTTAGTGGAAATTGAGAAGCCATTTTGAGAGAAGAAGGGGGAGAAGAGGTAGAGAGCTTAGTTAGGAGGCGAAGAGAGTTGTAGAAGATAGAGAAAGTTATGGGTGTTGTAATTTTTACAAGAAAAATTGTAAAAATTGTGGCTCTGAGATTTTACAGAAATGTTTACAAGAAAAATTGTAATTTTTGATATCGCAGTTTTAATAATCAGCTTTGTGAAAAAAAAATGAATGGATCGGGTTCATAATAATTTATTGTGCACCTAAAACCATATGATATAGTAATTTTTTATTTAACATAGTCAATTTTCGTTTGATACAGTTAGTTTTTTGTATGATATAATCACCTTTTAGATATTTATTTTTTGTATAATATAGTCAATTTTTGATATAGTTAGTTTTCGCATGATATAGTAGGTTTTTTATTAAATATAATCAGTTTTTGTATGATAAAGTCAGTTTGGATGCATACTAAATTATTTTAAACCCGGTCCACCCAAGATGTTTTTCATATCTATATGACTATATCTACATCTGTATTCTATCTATCTGTATAAGTATATAAGAAGAAAAATGCAAACTATGAAACAATTTCTAATATTTAACTTGGTGAACTTTCAAGAGATTTAGCTTTATGCTGCAATAACTTCATATCTTTTCTCTACCTCAACAATTTTGAGAAACATAAATATATAGATTTAATTTATGTGGATAATATCGAACATAAACTGACCTAAATATGTAGAAGTAAGACCAAGTATTTTAGCTTCGTACTTATAAGTTATAAGGACAATCAAACTAACAACACAAAAGTTCCACTATTACATACATATAAGGGTGAGAATATTGAGAGTCTTGAGGGCAATCTTGTGGCAAGACTCAACAAGACTCAGGGATATTTGGGTAAAGTCTTGGACAGAGTCTTGGGTTGGGTTTTGATATTCAAGACTCCTCCCAAGACTCTTGCCATGCAAATGATATTTTTTTGGCCAGTAAAAAAATGTCATGTGTCTTCTCCTTTTCTGTGGAGTGAGCCTAAAGAGAGTCTGAGGGATAAAGTATAAAATTGGAATGAGTCTAAAGTGAGTCTGTAGAATTAAAAAGTAGTGAAAAGCTGATATGGCACAGTCTGAAATTTAGAGTTGAGTCTGAGGGATAAACTCACCCTAAGGGTGAAAGTTGTATGAACATACTAGAACATAACGTAAACAAAGCATACAATAGTATAGCCACGAGCAAATTTTCACAAAGCAAACAAAAACGACAACACCACAAAGAGAACACCACTATCTCAACTTTAGCTTATTACAATCATTATCACCACCATTCTAGGTATCTTGATAAAGTTCTAGATCATCTATGAGATGTACCAAATTTATAAATCAACTGGTAATTTTGTAATAAAATTGTCACTAATATATAGCTGTAGAAGTGGTACATTTGTAATGAAAATAATGTCACTAAAAAATTTAAGGTAGTGCAATAGATTAATGTGATTCTAATTCATGAAATATATTATTGACACTTATAAAGAAAGATACAAATTGGGTGTGCTACGTGAAACGAAGTTTGGAAATTTTATGCCATTCCACCCTTTTGAGGATCTACAATAATATGGTAAATGTTAGAGTTTATAAATTAATGCTTATCTATGATTATCTAAAGCAAAATACAAAGTCCTATGTGGCATCCTCACATTAATCAAGCAATCTTAGAGCTTTGAAAAATAAAAACACTCCAAACGGGTGTCCACTTGGCCTTGGTACGGTTATTGTCATCATGATGCTAAAACGAAAATTAAATCAATTAGTTCAATCAAGCCTCTAACACTTTAGAAAACAAATCAATTAGATTAACCGGTTATGTTAGGAATTCCAAAATAAATCAATTACTTCAATCAAGCGTGCAACCTTTAAGGAAAAAAAAATTATTAGTTACTTATCGATTGTAGATGTGTATAAATTTTTTTACTTCTACTACCAAATCTAACACGTATTATTTAATATGACTTACATAAAGATGAAAATACTAAATCAACTAATTGTGGCCAATCAAATACTACCATTCAAGATGAGTGCGTTACACAAGACAATAGTGACAACGACATCGATGATATGGAGATCGTTACAGGTTGGCATATCATTTATGCTAAATATTGCAAATAATGTGAAATTTGAAAATGATTAATATTATGACAAAATTCTTATATTACAAAATTAATATCGCAAATTTAGTAATTCATTTGTTTTTCACAGAGAGCTACTAAGATATAGGAGACCCTACATATGTCTGTGAGTTTTATGGGATGTCAACAAACACAACAAAACAATCAAGCTGAAGTTTTCGTTATGTTGCATGCAAGGGAAGGTTCAACTACCTCTACTAAAACATCCACATCAACTTATTTACGACCTATTGAAGAAGAAACATAATAGAAGCAACCACTTTCTTGAAAACATACAAGGATATAATATGATGTATTCATTTACATCGATGGGTGGAAGAATTATTGCACCTACAACTCAAGGTCGAGGTCCATACAATTGGAAAATTGGTGGTCAAAATCATCACTTGATAGGTAGTTTGTTGCCTGCTGATGGTGCACGACCTAAGTTTCCGCAGCTTTACATATACGATACTGAGGATGAAATCGGGAACAGAAAAACTGCTGCAAGGTACAACATAACTAATGGCTTTACCTATCATTTAGGGTTTAAGTGTTAAAGTTGTATATTCTGTTTTACATGTTAACTTATTTTTTTTCTATGTCTTACCAGTACCTCAAATCCTGATAAGTTTAAAGATCGATTAGTCGCACAGTTACAAGATATGATAGATCAAAATAACCCTTTACCTCATAATTTCATAATGGCTAGGGATAGGTTTGCATCTAACACATTTGAGACTTTGAAATTAATGCTTATTGGAAGACGAGAGTCTGATGGAAGAACTTATAATTTGCTAACGACATCAGAAGTTGCTGCACTTATTGTTGGAGATATTGATAGTGCCGATAAAAGAGATATAATTATAGAAACAAAGGGTGGAAAGTTACAACAAATTTTTGAGCTCCATCCTTCTTACCTCGCAATGCAATATCCACTATTATTTCCATATGGAGAAGATAGATTTAGAACAGATATTATGCATAGAGATAAGACTCTAACAAACGGTTCAACGAGAAAAAGATTTAAACTTACAATTCGTGAGTTCTTTGCATACAGAATACAGGATCGAGCTTTAGAAGCTGCAACCAAACTCTTATCTCGGAGGTTGTTACAGCAATTCTTAGTTGATGCTTACACAATGATTGAAGCTGAAAGGTTGTGTTTTCTTAGACACAACCAACAGAGTCTGAGAGCCGCGAATGTGAAGAATTTAAGAGGGGTTATCGTAAGAGGAGAAACAAAAGGATCTTCCACTAGAAGTCGTATAGTATTGCCAGCTTCATTCGCTGGAGGACATAGTTATATGAGAGAAAACTATCAGGATGCGACGACTATTTGTAGATGGTATAGGTATCCAGATTTATTCATAACATTTACATGTAATCCTAAGTGGCCAGAGATCACTAGATTTGTAAAAGAAAAGAGGCCTCAGGCCATAGGATAGGCCAGATATCATATGTCGAGTTTTTAAGATGAAACTAGACCAACTGGTCAAAGATTTGAAATATCGCAAAATATTTGCCAGGATTAGGGCTGGTATGTAAACGCATAGTTGGTATTATTATTATTACTACTATTATTATTATTAATGTTTTAATTTCCCTTTGTATTGTTATAGTTATTTATTGTCTATAATATGATTATGATATATAACCTACTTTGTTGGTATTTGCATTTTCAGAGGTATATACAGTAGAATTCCAAAAGCTTGGATTGTCGCACGCTCATATTCTGTTGTTCCTACATCAAGAAGACAAATACCATGTAGCTTCATATATTGATAAGATTATTTGTGTTGGGTTGCCTGATCAATTTGAGGATCCAAAACTGTATGAAGCCATCACTGAGCTCATGATGCACGGTCCATGTGGTGCAGCAAACAAAGATGCACCGTGTATGATTGACAAAAAATGCAGTAAGCATTTCCCAAAGAGATATATTGATGCCACTAAAGTGGATGATGAAGGAAATCCAGTGTATAGGCGAAGAGATAATGGATCTACAGTTGAGAAGAGTGGAGTTCATCTTGATAATTGGTATGTTATTCCATATAATCCCCAATTGCTTCATAAATATCGAGCACATATCAACGTTGAATGGTGTAACTGGTCCAGATCAATTAAATATCTGTTCAAATATATAAACAAGGGGTATGATAGGGTTACTGTTGCGGCTTATCAAGATAAACAGAAAGAAGGTGAAGGCAAAGATATAGATGAGATAAAGATGTACTACGATTGCCGATACATTTCAGCATGTGAAGCAATTTGGAGGATTTTTGGATTCAACATCCATTATCGAACACCTGCTGTGGAAAGACTAAGTTTCCATCTACCAGGACAACAAACTATTTTGTTAAATGACCATGCTGATGTAGAATCTATACTAGAGAGACCTCATATCGACAATACAAAATTCCTATCTTGGATGGAATGTAACGTAAAATATGCAGAAGCCAGTGAGCTCAGTTATGTAGAGTTCCTTACAAAATTTGTGTGGAAGCAAGCTCAGAGAGAGTGGACACCAAGAAGTAAAGGTTTCACAATAGGACGAATCTACCACGTCACACCAGGATCTGAAGAGAAGTTTTATCTTAGAACTTTGCTCAATTTTGTAAAAGGCGCGACATGCTACGAAGATATTAGGACGGTTGATGGTGTAGTGTATCCTACATTCAAGAAAGCTTGCTACGCAAGGAGGTTACTTGATGATGACAATGAAAAAGTTTGAAGCAATAACGGAAGCAAGTTTTAGAGAATCTGGGCACTACCCAAGACATTTGTTCTCCATGTTACTGTTATATGGGAGTTTGACGAAGTCGGAGGAAATTTGGCAGAAGACTTGGCGGTTACTATATGATGACATTCTATACAAGCAGCGTGCTATTCAAAACAATAAAAATAAACAACTATGATAACATTGTTAAATAAGTAATAAGATATGTTTAACCAATGTGCATACTAAATGTAGATTATTGCCTCCTTTGAATTTATGTTTTCACAGATCTCCAGCTAACTGACGATCAAATTGAAGCTTTTGCATTGGCTGAGATTGAAACCATGTTCCAAAGTAATGGTAGCAGCTTGCGTAGATTCAGTGAAAGGCCTTTTCCAGATGAACTAATCATGTTTGAAGGACAAAACAAGCTCATAGCAGATGAGCTTTCGTACGACATAGAGGAAATGACCTTGTAACACGACAAGTTTTATAAAGGTTTAACTGATGAGAAGTTGAGGATTTATCGAGAAGTAATGGATGTTGTGTCGAGTCAAGATGGAGGCGTCTTTTTCGGCTACGACTATGGAGGGACGGGTAAAACATATGTCTGGAAGACATTATGTGCTGCAATAAGGAAGATGGGCAAAATCGTATTGCCGGTAGCTTCGAGTGGAATTGCTTCTCTCCTCCTTCCACGAGGAAGAACAGCTTATTCGAGATTTGGTATCCCATTGAATGTAACTGAGAATTCAACTTGTGCTGGCATTCGCCAAGGGTTGGATTTGGGTGCTCTTCTTATTAAGACAAAACTTATCATTTGGGATGAAGCGCCCATGATGCATAAGTTTTATTTTGAAGCACTTGATAGAAGTTTGAAGGATGTAAGGAGGTCGGTTGATAGGACTAGCTTGCATCGACCTTTTGGAGGCAAAGTCCTGGTATTTGGTGGAAATCTCAGGCAGATATTACCAGTTGTACCGAAGGGAACGAGGCAAGATATCATATTCGCAACCGTTAATTCATCTGGATTCATGTAAGGTCCTAAGACTTACTCACAATATGAGCCTACAAGCATGTTCTTCGAAATCCTCTGTTGATGAATTACGAGAATTCTCAGATTGGATACTAAGCATAGGAGACGGAAAGGCTGGGGGTCCTAATGATGGTGAAGCCGTAATCGAGGTTGCAAAAGATATCCTTATAGATACTGGGGCAGATCCAATTTCAGCAATTATTGATAGCACATACCCAGACCTACAAGAGCATATTTAGGAAGCTAAATACTTCCAAAAAATAGCTATTATGGCGCCAACAAATCAGATAATGGAGATAGTCAATGATCATGCTCTATCTACCATTCCTGGAGAAGAGAAAGTGTATTTGAGTTCAGATGCTATAAGCAAAGAAGAAGGCAATTTTGGTACCATGAAATATACTCCACTGAATTCCTCAATACAATAAGATTCTCAGGGCTCCCGTATCATAGCATACAATTAAAGGTTGGTGCGCCAGTTGTGCTTCTAATGAATATTGATCAAACATCTGGATTATGTAATGGCACGAGGTTAGTTTTCAATCATTTAGGCAATCGTGTTATTGAAGCTACTGTTATTTCCGGAAGCAATGTCGGAGAAAAAGTATTTATCCCAAGGATGACACTGACCTCGTCTGACTCCACCAAATTTCCTATCAGATTTCAGTGACGGCAGTTTCCTTTAATGGTTTGTTTTGCTATGACTATAAATAAAAGTCAAGGACAATCTCTGTCTCATGTAGGCCTGTATCCTGTTTTCAGCCATGGACATTTTTATGTTTCCGTTTCCAGAGTTACGAGCAAAAAAGGTCTCAAGATCCTTCCGTTTGATAAAGAACACGATGTGCGTACAAGTACAACAAATGTAGTTTACAAGGAAGTGTTTGCCAACATATAAATTGATTTAGAAATTTATATTTGTAATTTGTGTTTTTCACCACTCTTACATTATGATTTTATGATTTTGTGTAATTTGTGTCATTGTTATTATGTGACTTCCTTTAAATATGTAATAAAGCAATAAATACACCCGTGCATTATGCATGGGTCCTAAAACTAGTTATGTACTTAAATCATATTAATTCATACCTTTAAATTATTAACTAAGTTTTTAAGAAAAGAAACTTAATTAACCTTGTATTGTAATAGTAATTGTCAATTTACTCTTGTAATATGGAAATCGTAAATGAATATTAAGAATTTTATGATTAGCTTGGTTACGATAACTGAAATTATTTTACAACTTGTTGAAGATAATTTACTTATTAAAGTGAATAAATGATAAGTAAATTTATAATCCTCTAAATCCCCTCAAAACAAAAGAAGTAACGTAAGTAAAGTTAGTTATAAAAGCTTAAATAATGAGCCTCTGTAATGTCAACCACAATATTCAATAATAAAAGTAATACTAATAACTAAAGGTCTAAATGTTAAAATAAATCGAATATTTATATTTCCGTTGCCTCATTTCATGGTTAGATTAAAGGGATATTATCTCAGATAACCCTGACTTATAGGCCTTTTTCCAATATAACCCTCACTTTGGCAGACCTATCTCCGATAACCCTGAACTTGATTTTTGTCATTAAACCTAACAGAATAGCTAACAGCGTTAACTATTTTCAAACAAAAATAATTACTGCTTTTTTAAAAATAAAATAAAAAAACAAACTCATTTCCTTCTCTCTTGTTCTTTAATTCTTATTCTTCTCAAGAACTCATCAATGGCCTCCACCACTTTCTCTCTCTCTTCAATTGTACAGCAAGCAAAAACTAAATGCCATAAATCTAATTTTTTTTGGAAATTAACAACAAATTGAAGAAGAATCTAGATCCAAACTAACAACAATCCCCACCCTCACATTCACAATAACAAAGCTATTATCTACATCTTCTTCACGCCACACTTAATCTTCATCTAAATTCTTCACGCTTAATTTTATACTTACCAACAAACTCCACCCAAACTTGTTCACTCTCTTCTTGTTCACACTTAATTATACACAAAGTCAACAACTTGTATTTTGCTCACGACAAATAACAACAACCAGTAATAATTTAACAACGTGAGATTTCGAAACACCATGAAATTTTAATACACCTAGCAGCTACACTCAATGAGATCAACAAGTAGACCAAACTCAACACCTGCAATATAATTCAACTAGAAGACATCAAGTTCGAACCCAGAAGAATGGTGGTGCGAGGCAGAGGAGAGAGAGAGGGAGTGGCGGTGGTGCTGGTGGTGGCGAGAAGGGAGATAAAATGAGGTTATTTCAGAGCTTCAAATGAGTAGATGTCTCCGGGAGGTGAAGGAGTGGCGGTGGTGCTAGCGGTGGCGGCGAAGGTTCTAATTTCTTGCTGCTTTTGTAATTAGGGTTCGATTTTCGAATTGAGTTCGTTCTACATGTTTCGCCGTTGTGGGCTTGCACTCCGGCGAGATCAAATTGGTCTGTTCCCCCCTTCATTGTTGTCGGTGGTGATGGCTGTTTTTCTCAGTCTTTTTCTGATTCAATTGGAGGTGATTTTATCTTCTGTAATTAGTGTTACATTAATGGTTAATCTTATTGTACCTAGATTCACTTGTAAAATCATGACAAAATTTCAATTGTTTTTTTTTTCTTTTTACGTTAAGGATGAAGACATGAAAGTATGAAACAGTGGATGAATAGCAAGAGAGAGGGGATGAAGAACATATTTTCCAAAAAAAAAATAGATTTATGGCTTTTAGTTTTTGCTTGCTGTATAATTGAAGAGAGAGAAAGTGGTGGAGGCCATTGATGAGTTCTTGAGAAGAATAAGAATTGAAGAGCAAGAGAGAAGGAAATGAGTTTGTTTTTTATTTTATTTTTAAAAAAGCAATAATTATTTTTGTTTGAAAATAGTTAACGATATTAGCTATTCCGTTAGGTTTAATGACAAAAATCAAGTTCAGGGTTATCGGAGACAGGCCTGTCAAAATGGGGGTTATATTGACAAACAGCCTATAAGTCAGGGTTATCTGAGATAATACAACCTCCCCCGGCTCTCAAGGTTATTAAGCAGGAATCGAGGTAATAACATCTATTGCTAACACCCACGATCCCCTTCGAAATGTGTTTGTGAAATAATGTTTATAATTATGTTAAGGATTTTGTGATGTGATTCTTTACATGGATTGTGGGATACTTAAATTGTTTGCGAACGAGTTTCATAAATGCTTACATATATTATGATCTTATGAGTTATTGATGCTCGAGTATGATTCATGAAAGATCTAAGGCTTATGCTGATGAATGCTAAATAAACGTAACATGATAAATGAAAAGTGAAAGAGGTTCTGGCAGTATAATGTTACGCTTATTATCTACTTTTATGGTCGTGCACGTACCATCGCACCCGCCGTACACCCAACAAGGGAGCCGGGCTCCTTGAGGGGTACTGCATGTTATGTTACTACTCTATTTTGGTGCGAGCGGTGTATCCAACAAGGGAGCTGGTGGGAGACGTCCCACGTGTCTATACTCGCCAGTTACCAAGCTAAAAGATGAAAAGATAATGGGAATTTATGAAGTTTCAAGATGCTACTTATAATTGTTCACCTTGCTATTATTTCATTATTGATTTCTAATGTGTTACTATAATTCTCTTCTCCCTGTTTGCAAATAAAATGAATTGAAATGAATTTACGTTGTTAGGGTAGTATGTTACTGAGCTTCGGCTCACGATGTTGCTTTTGGTTTTAGGTACTGATGAAGGTGACAGGATGGGGTAGAATTGAGGATGGTCAACCACTTTACATTTATGAAAAACTATATTGGTTGTGTAATCTAAACTTATGATCACTAGAACATGAACTCAGTTTAACTATAACTACGGAATTATTAATGCTTAGCTTTTTATATCTATATAATTAAAATGCTTATAAGTTTCAATGATTATAATATGTTTAGTTTCATAAAGGAATGTTTGCCTCGTATTTTCTCGAACTGAAAATACGGCAGTAGCGCACCGACCATCTACGTTCCGCTGCTAATGATGGATTAATTAACTTAAAAATGATGTTTAGAGGTCGAGGCGTTACAAAAGAGTTGACAAATAATAATGAAACAGGAGAAAATGATACAACTTTGCTGAATAATGACATGAAAATGAGTTACCATGACACATAAATAAGGAATTGACAAATAATATCAAAATAAGTTTAAATGATACAAATTTGCTGAATAATGACATAAAAACGAGTTATAATGACAAAGAAATGAGTAATAATGACACAGAAATAAGGAATTGACAAATAATATTAAAATAGGTTTAAATGATATTAGCTTGCTCAATAATGACATAGAAATGAGTTACAATGACACAGAAATGAGTAATAATGACATAGAAATAAGAAATCTACAAATAATATCAAAATAGGTTTAAATGATACAAATTTGCTCAATAATGAGTTAGAGATGAGTTATAATGACACAGAAATGAGTAATAATGGCACACAAATAAGGAATCGGCAAATAATATTAAAACAGGTTTAAATGATACAAGTTTGTTGAATAATGACATAGAAATGAGTTATAATGACACATAAATGAGTAATAATGACGCAGAAATAAGGAATCAACAAATAATATCAAAATAAGTTTAAATGATACATGTTTGCTTAATAATGATATAGAAATAAGTTATAATGACACATAAATGAGTCATAATGACACACAAATAAGGAATCGACAAATTATATCAATGTAGACACATAATCGTGTCTCCCCATTTAAGGATCCGATGATGAAACATATTGTGGTCTTAATTGGTCCGATCCAAGGGCAGAGCAATCCGAAGAGCCGTCCCAAAACCATTTCGAAAAGTGTTAAAGTCCTCTTTTAAAGCCCAATTATTTATTCATGATAAATAATTATATTTGAGCCCAATTCTTTGAAAAGCCTAATTAATTGATAATTAATTGATTTATTTTAATTAATAAATATTTTCAAAAGATATATATTATAAGTCAAAATCAGATTTTATCCCGAAAAATCAGATATCCGTAGTTAAAAGATAAAAGAAAATCTTTTAGAACGCATTTTTATCAAAAAAAAGAAACTATCAAAACATGTCAAAAATCAAGCACTGCGCTGAGCGCAGTTGCTGCGCCGAGCGCAAGCCCTGCGCCGAGCGCACGTGTCCTACCACGTGGACTTCCACGTAAGCTGCGCCAAGCGCACAGGCTGTGCTAAGCGCAACAGAACTGCCACGTAGACTTCTGTTTCTTGTAGAGTCCTGCGTCAAGCGCAGTTCTCTGCTTGAGACGTGGAATTTCTTTATTATCTTTTTCAAAAGTGCGTACCACGTGTACGCTTTTTACTGGTCATGCCGTGTCATGCGTTTGCCATGTCAGCTGCGCCTGGCGCAGCCAGCGCGTGAGGCGCAGTGTCGTTTTCCCTCTAAATAGGCCTGATTTCCGAACAGATTTCAAAACAAATTTTTCACATTAACACACTTCGAACTCGACGAATACTTTACGAACTTCTCTACAAACTACAAAACTTCCCTGCAAAACTCATACTTTCAAACACAAATACATTCAACCTTCATACTTTCATACATTCAGATTTTCAGGCTTCACGATTGCTCGTCCTGAAGGTTGTCAATCTCGCAGACCCAAGCCACGGTATAATCCTGAGGGTCCTTAAATAAATTATTTTTATATTGAAGTTACTAACAGTTTTCTTTCCTGATGTAGATCTTTAATATAAAATCACTATACTGTATATTCTAACCTCTTTTCTATACTTTATTTTATATTTCATATTATTATTATTATTCATGCCTTTGTATATTATATGTCTACCTGATCATTCTATGCATTTTATATGATTGTCCCTGCTTTATTGCATTTATCACCCCCATATGTTATTTTTGCTAATCAAAGACCTAAAGAACTGTTCTAACATTAATCAGATTAATTTGGACAACCTGTTAGGTTCCCTGTAATATTGATTGCCTAATAACATGTCACTAAAAATTAGTCTTTTTATGTGTTTCCTGAACCAATTTAGACTAATTATTTTTAGGGTGCTTAAAACATTATTTGATTATTCTTTGGCATAAATTCTGTAATGAATTGATATTTAGTAGAGGACAACTTTGGGCGAATGTGGTTCATTATGACCATATTTGTACCCTCACCCCCGAACTCAATCTTGGTTCATTTTGACCATCTATGGAGTCATGACGGGGAAATCTACATTGGATAATTTGTCCCTATGATTTTCCTATATCCAATTAGGTTTATGATTGGCGACTTATTTCAATTCAAAACAATTTTCAATAAAACCTTTACAGTGGGGTAGTCAAATCTAATACGCGCTCACACCGCGTAGGCGAAATAAAAGCACGCCTACAATTTGGCGACTTCACTGGGGAGGATTTTAAAAAATTGATTTTTTTAAATGAGTGGGTGAAACTTGAAAAATACGATTCATTCTAATTTTTACGGTTTTTTCACCTGATACCCCCGAGTTTTCAAAAAATTCACGTGGTACCCTCCATGTTTTCAAAATTCACCAGGTACCCCTAAGTTTAAAACTAATTCACGTGGTACCCTTAAATACCCTTAATGACTAACGGCGGTTTAACTCCGTTAGTCATTAACCCTAATTTTCTGCTTTAAACCCTAATTAACCTATAATTCTAACCCTAATCCTAACCCTTACCCTAATCCTAACCCTAAACCCTAAACCTAACCCTAACCACCCCTCCCCCACCCTCCCACCACCCCCGCAGCCTCCTCCACCCACCCCCCCCCCCCCCCTCCCCCACCCCCGCGCCGCCGCACCAATTTCGAACAACCCCCCTCCCCCCCACTCCCGTGCCCGCCACAAGACCACCCCTCTCCCCCCACTCCCCGAAGCCCTCCCCCCTCCACCCACCACCCCGTCGAAACCTCCCCCCCCCCCCTTAACACCGTCGAATCCCGCCCCCCTTTCCCGGCCCGTTGAACCCCAAAGGGCGTCGAATCCCGCCCTCTCCCCCCGGCCCCGTTGAACCCCAAAGGCCGTCGAATCCCCCCCTCCCCCCCCCGTCGAATTATGCCCCTCCTCCCCGGCCCAGTCGACTCGCCCCCACTCCCCAAAGGCCCTTCGAATTCCTCTGCCGTAATTACTCCCGCGCTAGAACAGCCTTCAAGACTAACGGATGTCGGGGAGAGGGGGCGGAACTCGACGGAAATTAGGGAAGGGGGAAGTTTTGACGGGGGTTAGGGGAGGGGGAGGTTTCGACGGGGTATGCCACGACGGGATAGGCAAGTGGCGGGAGACGAAGGTGTTGCGGGGGGGGGGAGGGCTGCGGGGGGGGGGGGGGCTGCGTGGGGTGGGGGAAGGGGGCTCGCCGGGCGTGAGGGGGAGGGCGAGGGTGGGGAAGGTGGCCGGGGGTGGTGGGAGGGTGGGGGAGTGGGTGGTGGGAGGATGGGTTAGGGTTAGGGTTAGGGTTAGGGTTAGAGGTAGGGGTTAAGATCAGGGTTAGCATTAGGAGTTAATTAGGGTTTAAAACAGAAAATTAGGGTTAATGACTAACGGCGGTTAACGCCGTTAGTCATTAAGGGTATTTGAGGGTACCACGTGAATTAGTTTTAAACTTAGGGGTACCTGGTGAATTTTGAAAACATGGAGGGTACCACGTGAATTTTTTGAAAACTCGGGGGTATTAGGTGAAAAAAACCGTTATTTTTATGCCATTGAATAATATACTGTTTTGCATATGCATGGCTACTGTTCAGCCACCATAAGGACAATCTACCTTGCCTCATTAGCACATGTTCTATGTGTGAGGTCACCCCCGGGGGGTTTGCGCTTTGTCCTTCCAAAAAGCTTCCTGAGCGATAGTGTTGGATCTTTGTTATAAGCAAACCTACCCAATCATGGCATTGTTCTCTTGTTCCTGACTTGAGACTGGAGTGCGTCTTACACGTGGCCACCTCTTTAAGCAGGGGTACGAAGCGTGGGATCAATCTCTTAGTCATGGACCCTTTTCAGATTGAACCTAAACCTGACCAATAGTTTCAAACATAGAACTGGACTTTAGGTTGGAACTTTTGCATCCATGTTATATGACATTTGCCTGTGATTGCAATTTTTGCCTGCTATTATTTTGTCAAATTGTCATTATTATGCGTCATTCCTAAAACCGCGTCTAAAAACAAGAAAAATTCATCAATCGGCCAATTCGTCGCCTAAATCCCCGAAAAACGTGTCGGGGAGTAGTGCGCTAAGAGCATTAAGTTGCGCCTGGCGCACCAATCCCGCGCCAGACGCACGGCTGTGCGCCGCGCGCAGCAATGCTGCACGGCACGCAGTCTGTGCATCACACGCTTTTCGTCAATTTAGCCGTAGTAATTGTCGATCCTATGTTCAATCCTATGTGCGTCTGTCTGTCTGCATTCACGTAATTTGGTCATTTAGGCTTATCACCTAATCAAACATTCAAAAAAGGTATTTTCATGCAAGGTCGAGTCTGTCATAAAAAAATGCATCTAAGGGTCATTGTAGAGCTAGAGTTGTCATGCATGTCTACCTCTTCCCATTTCCTCCCTGCTGTTCAACAAGTCTTTCCTATCATTCTTACCTTACATATTCAATCAATTTCAAAAAACTTACATTTTTCAAAATCAATCCTACACCCTCTTCTATTCTACCTTTTTTCAAAAAGCATTTACTAATCATTATCATACCACGACATTTCAAAAAAAAAAAAAAATTTCAAATCAATCCATCATCTTTTCCTAACAAAAGATAAAACAAGGGGTTCATTTCAAAAATAAATTTCGAAAATTCTAAGCCCATTCCAAATACCTTCGTCAATCCAATTCATTTGCATTCATTCTAGGCCCATATGCATTAGAGTCCATTTTTGCATTCATATTAAGTCCTTCTAAACTTGAGTCCGTGCATTCATATTTGGCCCACTAGCATTGAGTCGATCTTAGGCCCATATAAATCTAGTTCATCTCAAAATCTAGGCCCATCTGCATCTTTATGTGAAGTCCGGTCCAAGTCCATCCCTAATCAATTCCAATCTAATTCTAAGTCTAGTCCAATCCAAATCTTAGGTCCATTTAGGCCCAATTCATATCATAGGTCTAGTTTGCATCTCCATGTAAGCCCTAGTCAGTCTTCGGACTATAAAAATTCAGTTCATCCTTTAAAGTCTAGCCTGCTTTCTCACCCGTACGTTCAAGGTCTAGCATTCCTTAAGTCCATAGACGATTTCTGAGTCTAGCCTGCTTAGTTTAATGTAAGTTTCGAAGTCTAGTTGTCTAGCCTGCTTGCTCACCCGTAAGTTCAAAGTCTAGTTCCCTAACCTGCTTGCCTTAAGTTAAGAGTTTGGTCTCATTATTGTCCAGCCTTCCTTAATGTCTAGCCTACTTACTCACCCGTAAGTTCAAAGTCTAGCATTCCAAAAGTCCATAAGGCAATTGTTGAGTCTAGCCTGCTTAGTCTAATGTAAGTTCCGAAGTCTAGTTGTCTAGCTTGCTTGCTCACCCGTAAGTTCAAAGTCTAGGTGCCTAGCCTGCTTGCCTTAAGTCAAGAGTCTAATCTCCCTTATTGTCCAGTCTTCCTAAAAGTCTAGTCTATCCTAAACCCAATCGTGGAGTCCAGTCTGTTTGCACAGTCCAGTCCAGTCCATGTCTGCATTCGCATATAGCTAGGCCCATATCTCCATCATGGTCAAGCCCATACTAGTCCAAAAATCCATAACCATTTCTAATCCTGCATTTCAAATGCATTTCCCATTTCCATTTCCATTCTTTATTTCTCATCTCCCATTTCCACTTTCATTTCCAATTCTTATCTCCATTCATCATTTCGAAAACATTGTTTCTTAAAATTTACAAGATCCACTCGATTCTGTTCATGAACGGTCGAGAGATTACAATTTAGGAGCGCCTAATGGAGAAACAAACAGTTGAGCCTACTCTAAAGCTCATCAATCGCACTATCACCACCCCGACTTCATTTAGAGTCATGAAGATTACTTTTGACCGCCTTCACAATAGAGGCGCGATCACTTCCATAGGGTCTACCGCCTTCACATTAGAGGCGCGATCGCTTCCATAGGGTCTACTCTGAACCCTGCACTTAAAAGAAAATTCAAAAGGTGTAACCTATATTTCTATTGCAAATTCCAACATAAAAACGAACATCTTACACCTAGTGTTGGATCCCTCAAATGCACTGCGAAACATGGTCGATGACAACAGACTACTAATACTTGCTACAACGAGAATCAACATCACCAACAACCCCTGAGGTAGTGCATTAATAATTCAACAGGCTTAGTCTTTTGTTTCTGGTTTCCTAGGATGAGTCAGAGAGTCCTTATCCTGAGCCATTTCTGTCCTTTCCCATCGAGTCTATGTCACTTTAGGACTTCATCTATTATAGCCTTTCCATTTTCATTTTATTTTATTTTTCATTTTCATTTTCATTGGCCTTCCATCATTTTATTTATGCTTCTAACTCAATGATGAAACTTAAATCACCTAATGAACTTGACTATAATAATAAAAAAGATCTGAAATAAAAAAAAAAGAAAAATGAAAAAAAAATGGACATACTTTGGATCAGGAGTTATTCCCTCTTCCTCCATCACCTTCCATAAGCCATCATCCTTAAACCATCATCTCCATAAACCAAACAATCCCTTCAACATCAAAGCTCCACAAATATCCTTCAAACCTTCCACTACCCTAAACCAATGGATTGTGTGCAAGCCATACTACATAAAAATCAATGCCAGGTAAAATAAAATAGTGAAAAAAAATTCAAAGTGCAAAAAAATGAAAAAAGTAAAAACGCACAGGACAAAAAGAAAAGATTCAAAAAGAAAGAGCCAAAGGCAAATAAAAGTCAAGCTAGGGGGCTTGCACACAAGTTCTACCCCTCATTTAAATCCCTTCGATTCATCAAACCTTTAATCCATATAATCCAAATTCATAATCCTTACATTAGCCTTTTACCTTTCATCAACCCTAACTCCTTTTTCAAGATATGTCCAAGCCCGCTAGGTTGAAAACCCGAAAGGGCAGCCTAGGCAAAAGTTAGGGCACCAAAAAATAATAATAAAAAAAAGAAATCAGATCCGGAACTACGAATGGTCTGATTCCGCAAGGATACGTAGGAATCCTCATCTCGAGGTCCGACCGCTTCAACAAAATTTTTTTTGTCATGGACTAATGATTTGATTTTGTAGAATTTAGGAGCATAATCTCTTTCTAGATCCCGACATAGACTCGAGTCTGCACCTAGCCTTGTTAAAGTCTTTTCCCACCTACATTCATTTACGTCACAAATTCAAACCTTTTATTTTTCAATCCAAGCTCTCCTTTTCCCCGAAGGACTCTTCGATGATTCCATGGTTTCTGGCGATATTTGACTTTGCCTATGTCAACTTCCCAAAGAAGAATCCCCAGTACAATCCCTAGTGAAAACTTTCAACGTTCAAGGCAGATCAACTACATTTCAATATCAGATCAAGTACATTTCAATCAAGGCTCAAACCTAATTCAAGGCAAGCTCACCCAAAGTGGGGGCTTCCTACGTGTGGTGGTTCCTCCAATTCAAATCAAACTCCCGAAAAGTTGTAATCCGGGGGCCTCGTTTACGAACCCCGATCATTTACTAAAAACGATTTTTGAAAATCATTCTATGCATTTCTAATCAGTCTATCATTCTATCATGCTATCCATCTTCTAGCCTTGCAAAACCCTGACCTTGCATTGCATTTCATACGTTTTAGTCCTGCATAACACTGACCTTGCATGACATGTCACCCTTTAGCTTTGCATAACCTTAATCCTTGCATTGCGTCTCATGCATCCTTAGAGAGTCTAAGTTTGCATCATTGCATCACTATGTGCTTATGTGAGTTGTTTGCATCTATCTGCTAACATCTTTTCCTGCAGGTAATCAGATTGCTTGTAGTTATTGTCCTGCATACTAACTTTGTTTTGCTGAGACCGGCGGTTATAGATCAGTTCTAAATTGCAGAGCGTTTATAATCGTTCTCCGTTCCGACACCGTATACTTTGACTATCGGTTTCCTGAACCTCAGTCAAAGTGGGGGATTATGTAGACACATAATCGTGTCGCCCCATTTAAGGATCCGATGATGAAACATATTGTGGTCTTCATTGGTTCGATCCAAGGGCAGAGCAATCCGAAGAGCCGTCCCAAAACCATTTCGAAAAGTGTTAAAGTCCTATTTTAAAGCCCAATTATTTATTCATGATAAATAATTATATTTGAGCCCAATTCTTTGAAAAGCCCAATTAATTGATTTATTTTAATTAATAAATATTTTCAAAAGATATATTTTTTAAGTCAAAATCAGATTTTATCCCGTAAAATCAGATATCCGTAGTTAAAAGATAAAAGAAAATCTTTTAGAACGCGTTTTTATCAAAAAATTATCAAAACAAGTCAAAAATCAAGCACTGCGTTGAGCGCAGTTGCTGCGCCGAGCACACGTGCCCTGCCACGTGGACTTCCACGTAAGCTGCGCCAAGCGTACAGGCTGTGCTAAGCGCAACAGAGCTGCCACGTAGACTTCTGTTTCATGTAGAGTCCTGCGTCAAGCGCAGTTCTCTGCTTGAGACGCGGAATTTCTTTCTTATCTTTTTCAAAAGCGCGTACCACGTGTACGCTTTTTACTGGTCATGCCGCGTCATGCGTTTGCCATGTCAGCTGCGCCTGGCGCAGCCAGCGCGTGAGGCGCAGTGTCGTTTTTCCTATAAATAGGCCTGATTTCCGAACAGATTTCAGAACGGATTTTTCACATTAACACACTTCGAGCTCGACGAATACTTTACGAACTTCTCTACAAACAACAAAACTTCCCTGCAAAACTCATACTTTCAAACACAAATACATTCAACCTTCATACTTTCATACATTCAGATTTTCAGGCTTCACGATTGCTCGTCCTGAAGGTTGTCAATCTCGCAGACCCAAGCCACGGTATAATCTTGAGGGTCCTTAAATAAATTATTTTTATATTGAAGTTACTAACAGTTTTCTTTCCTGATGTAGATCTTTAATATAAAATCACTATACTGTATATTCTAACCTCTTTTCTATACTTTATTTTATATTTCATATTATTATTATTCATGCCTTTGTATATTATATGTCTGCCTGATCATTCTATGCATATTATATGATTGTCCCTGCTTTATTGCTTTTATCACCCCACATGTTATTTTTGCTAATCAAAGACCTAAAGAACTGTTCTAACATTAATCAGATTAATTTGGACAACTTGTTAGGTTCCCTGTAATATTGATTGCCTAATAACATGTCACTAAAAATTAGTCTTTTTATGTGTTTCCTGAACCAATTTAGACTAATTATTTTTAGGGTGCTTAAAATATTATTTGGTTATTCTTTGGCATAAATTCTGCAATGAATCGATATTTAGTAGAGGCCAACTTTGGGCGAATGTGGTTCATTATGACCATATTTGTACCCTCACCCCCGAACTCAATCTTTGGTTCATTTTGACCATCTATGGAGTCATGACGGGGAAATCTACATTGGATAATTTGTCCCTATGATTTTCCTATATCCAATTAGGTTTATGAATCTTCCTAAAAAGAATTGTTGGCGACTTATTTCAATTCAAAACAATTTTCAATAAAACCTTTACAGTGGGTTAGTCAAATCTAATACGCGCTCACACCGCGTAGGCGAAATAATAACACGCCTACAATCAACATAGGTTTTAATGATACAAGTTTGCTCAATAATGACTTAGAAATGAGTTATAATGAAACAATAATGAGTAGTAATAACACACAAATAAGGAATTGACAAATAATATCAAAATAGATTTAAACGATACAAGTTTACTCAATAAATGACATAAAAATGAGTTATAATGATACGAAAATGAGTAATAATGACACAGGATAATGAATTTACAAATAATATCAAAATAGATTTAAATGATACAAGTTTGCTCAATAATGACATAGAAATTAGTTATAGTGACATAAAATTGAGTAAAAATGACATAGAACTGAGTAATAATAACATAGAAATGATAATAATGACATAGATATGAATTTGCTAAAAAATATTATATAACTCAGTTATAATGACATGAAAGAGTTTTATAAATGACATGAAATAAATTTTAAAAAAAAAAAAAACACGAGACAGCTCAAAAATGACATGAAATACGCAAATAATGACATAAAAATGAGTAATAATGATATGGTATGCTCAGATTTGACAAATAATGATGAAATATGATAAAATGATACAACTTTACTAAAAAATGACATAGAATTGAGTAAAAATGAGATAAAACTGAGTAATAATGATATAGCACTGAGTTTGCTAAAAAAATGCCATGAAAGAGTTTTATAATGACCTGTAAGAGTTCAAACGTGTAAGTTATGGTGTAACATGTTACACCCAAAACGCTTTCAAAAGTAATTTATACAATCCCACACAAATTTTGGAATAACGATTAATAATTCTTACAACACCATAAAGTTTAGCCATAACATATATCGAACCCTTAGTCCAAACCAATTTGAAAATTCAAAATTTAAGAAAAAGTCAATTTGAATCCAATCCGTACATAGTTTAAATCCTATCCAAATTACTACTTTAGTTTGAATCATATTAAATTTTACGGTTTTTTCACCATATACCCCCGACAAATTAAAAAATTCACCATATACCCTCAATGTTTCAAAAATTCACCATATACCCTTGAGTTTTTGAAAACGTTCACCAAATGCCCTTTTTCTAACTTCCGTTAACTCACCGTTAGCTTTATTTACGATTTTGCCATCATTAAGCCCTAACCCTAATTTTAATCTAACCCTAACCCTAATCTAACCCTAACCCTTACCCTAATCCTAAACCTAAACCCTTACCCTTACACTAAACCCTAACCCACCCAACCCACCACCCCTCCACCCCCAGCCCCAACCCCCCCCCCTCCCCTCCCCCTCCACCGCCGCATCCCCTCTCCCCTTCCACCGCCGCATCCCCCACCCCCCCACCCCCCCCTCCCTCGCAACCCATTGCCCCATGACCCCTACCCCGCATCCCCCCACCCTCCCCCCCCTCTCCCCTCCGCCGCAGCCCCTACCCCCTCCCTCCCTCCCGCAGCCCCGCAAAGCCCGAATTTTGAAAGCCCCCACCTTGCTTTTCTCTCCTCCCTCACTCTTCTCTCTCGTTCGATCTACTCCACGGAGAGGCCGCACTCGCGCCGGTGTTCTGCGTTTGTGAAGGGGAGGGGGTGGGGTTAGGGGAATTCGAAGTCGAAGAGTTTAGGGGAATTCGACGGGGAAGGGGAAGGGGGGAGGTGGTGGGGAAATCGACTGGGGAGAGGGGAGGGGGGGGGTTAGGGGAATTCGACGGGGAGGGGGGAGGGGGGAGGGGGGGGGGTGGGGGAATCGACTGGGGAGAGGGGAGGGGGGTGGGGTTAGGGGAATTCGACAGGGGGGGGGAGGGGGTGGGGGAATCGACGGAGAGGGGGGGGGGGGAATCGACGGGGAGGGGGAAGGGAGTGGGGGAATCGACGGGGAGGGGGGGAGGGGGGGGGCCAGCCGGTGGAGTAGAGGGGGAAGGGGGTGGGGGGGGGGGGGGTGCGGGGGGGGGGGGGGTTGGGTCAGGGTGGAGGGTTAGGGTTAGATTAGGGTTAGGGTAAGGGTTAGGGTTAGATTAGAATTAGGGTTAGGGCTTAATGATGGCAAAATCGTAAATAAAACTAACGGTGAGTTAACGGAAGTTTGAAAAAGGGCATTTGGTGCACAGTTTTGAAAAGTCAGGGGTATATGGTGAATTTTTGGAACATTGAGGGTATATGGTGAATTTTTTAATTTGTCGGGGGTATATGGTGAAAAAACCGTAAATTTAATCCAAATAACTTCACCCCTAAAAACAAACACTCCCATCATCATCATCATCATCATTCATCCCTCTGAGGGGGCGTTTGGTTCATATGATTCTGGTATGAGGTATGGGTTTAGAATGAGCAAAACCCATACCTAGTGTTTGTTTACAAAATTAATAGATTTAAAACCAATACTTCAAACCCATAAGGTATGGGGTTTACAAACCCATAAGGTATGGGGTTTACAAACCCATAAGGTATGGAGGTGGGTATGGCTCATACCAATACATCAAGGTATTAAATAGAAGAAAAAATTTCATTCCCAAATAAAACCAAACACATGGTATTAGGTATTAAGGCTCTGTTCTCTTGGACTGAATAAATGGAAATTCGGCCGATCGATTCGGCCGCCGATCGATCGGTCGGCTCGGTTATGACTTATTCGGCTTCGGCCGGTTCGATCGATCGGATCGGATCGACTACAACTTATTGATTTTATTATTATTATTATTATTATTATTATTATTATTATTATTATTATTATTATTATTATTATTATTATTATTATTATTATTATTATTATTATCATCATCATCATCATTATTATTATTATTATTATTATTATTATTATTATTATTATTATTATTATTATTATTATTATTATTATTATTATTATTATTATTATTATTATTATTATTATTATTATATTCTTATTATTATTATTGTTATTGTTATTATTATTATTTTTATTGTTTTATTATTATTACTATTACTATTATTATTATTACTATTATTATTTTTATTATATTCTTCTTATTATTATTATCATTATTATTTTTATTATTATTGTCAAATATAGTTTTGTATTTTTTAAAATATATGTCAAATATAGTTTTGTAAATATAGTAGTAGTCAAATGTATGTAAATATAGTTTTGTATTTTGTAAATTAGGCAAGTCAATATTCTGTTGCTTATAATTAGGAGTCATGCATGCTATTGTTACTATTCTACAGTATTAAGCGTGAAACATGCTATTGGTTTTGTATATATTGACTTGCGAATAGCAATCTTGGAGGAAAATATTATATTAATAATATTGTTACTTCATATCATTATTATTCTACTTGTTATTATTAATATTACTCAATTCATAAGAATATTATTATTATGCATATTATTAATATTAGTATTAATATTATTATTATTATTATTATTATTATTATTATTATTATTATTATCATTATCATTATCATTAATAGTATTAATTATTATCATTATCAATGATGATAAAAATATTACTCTACTTGTAATTATTAATAATACTCAATCTCGGATCGAATCGATCGCCCGGCCGCCCGTTCCAGCCGGCCCGGGTTCAGTACTTATTCATTTCGGTTCGGTTCGATTGAGACTTATTATTTATTTCGGTTCGGTTCGGTCGGTTCACCCAAAAGAACAGAGTCTACGTTCTAAACCTATACCACCTTGGTTTCATTCCTGATTCCAAAATCCAAACCTATACGGCTATACCACACTATATGAATCAAACGCCCGTTAAGGTTAATCCGAACAGAGTAAACTGCCTATCTGGCATCAACCTCGCACGTTTCTGGGACTCTTGTTTGCTAAGCTGCACAAAGGAAGAGCACTCAAGGAAACAACGACGACAACAACAACAACGAAATCTCCTTTTCTTTCTCTCTCTCTCTCTCTCCTTTTTCTTTCACTTTCGGAGCAACAATACAGAAAGCAGTAACACACAAACACAACTACAGTCTACAGGTTTTGTATATTTTAAATCTTGTTTCCGCAATTAACATCTCTCTTTCTCTTTCCATCTTTGTCTCTGTGATGTGTCATGTGGGCAATCAAAATTAGTTTGCAACATATATTTGATTAATCAAATGGGTTAATTTTGATCTTAGTTCGTCGATTTAATAATCTGGGTAGTATTTGATCAAGTTTGTTTGACTTGGGAAAATTTAATTTCTGGGATTTGTTTGCGGTTTTATTTGCTGTTGTTGCATTGTCAGTTTATTGACTCTCTTTTACCTAACTAATTAAATTGCGGGTCTAAAGATTCAATCTTTGAAGTTAAATTGCTTCTCACCTCACCGGTTCACCCTAATAGTTTGTTAGTGTAATCTTGTGAATAACGCTCAAATTCGTTCTTGTTAAATTGAGTTTTTGAGTCGATTATTGGATTTTTTTTTGAAAGTTTTATTATGGATGGTTTATGTTAATTGGATGGTTAAAATGTGTGTTGATTTATAATGAACGTAAATTCATACTTATGGTGGGTTCGAATTGGTTTTCGGTTCAATTGCACATTGGAACTTTCGTTTTAAGTTTGGGATTACTCATGTTCGTCTGGATTTGAGTTGATGATGTTGATTTGTTCAACTTGTTCGAGCAAATGTTTTAGGGAAGGAGAAGCAGTAGATTTAGACATTTTAATGTGTGTTTGTGAGCTTTCCTCTTCTCATTCAATCAACTTCCTGCCGATATACTTCAGCAACAAGGTCCTCCCACCCCGCTTTCTTGAGGTCAGGATTGAGGTTCTAATGGTGGGGAGTAGAATATGGGGGAAATATTGGGTTTAGAGGGACTGTTAGAATGGGTTCTACATGGAGCGTTGATTGGGGAAAGGAGTGGTGGTCTGGTGGCTGGCCAAGACAGGAAGGATGTATTTTTGGCTGGGTAGTAGGAAAGAGGAGGCGGGAGAAAGAAATAAAAAAAATTACTTGCTTAAGCGATTATAAGTCACACTGGAGTGTTTCTAGAAGATATAAATAATTGTTGGGATTATTTGTGGAATAACTCATTGTTGGGATTATTAAGAGTGGAACGACCATTGTTAGAATTATTGCTATCAATTTTTCCTGTTTTTTTTGGGTGTGACGGATTTGAAGTTACATTTTCTCTGTGATTATTGATGCTCAGGTTAACGCGGTCAAATCGACAAGATTAGCAGGATGGATTTTGTATCTGGCTACAAGGTTCATTTCAATCTCATCTCTCATCTGTCATGGATTTTTATCTGTATTTATTTAGTTTTTGGAGCTCATCATCTTGGTTGTGATGATAAATGTGATATTAGTCTTGTAGCTTTTGCTGGCAGTTGGCACTGGGGTCTGGGGGAGCATCATTTTACTTGTTCTTGTTATTGAATGGATTCCTGTCAACTTATTTAGTAGGGGCATGAGGTGTTTCAGGTTTTTCGCATACTCATTTAGAATGTTGCTTTGCGATACTTGGAGGTGGCCTCTTTATTATCTATGGGATAAGGCTTCATATCTTCATCTCCCTTACTTTGCCTCAACCGGAAGCCTGTTTATAGGGATCGGGGAGTTGGGGAAATGTTGATGTTTATGTTGAGTTGTTGACATGACTTTTTGTTACAATTCTGTTTTCTGTTCCATTTTATGAAAAAACGAGTTTCCTTAATTATGCATGTATGTATTGCATGATTATCATACTTTGGTTTGCATCTTAAATTTAGCTATCATTTGACATTGAAAGAGAACTATAAAGTTGTATCCTTTTCTGACAGGGAGTTGTTGGGCGTGTATTTGGAAATGATAATGGTTCTTCAAATGAAGACAGGTGTGTTGTTTTTTATGGAGATTTTACATTACTCTTTCTAAGATATGGTCGTAATTATAATTTATGTAACGGCTAACTAGATATTATCTGAAGAACAGCCTGCATATTCAGTTGTTTGAACTTGAATTGGATGCATTTGAGGCTCAGTTGTGAGCCGACTCACTAAAATGAGCTGCTGAAACCTTTTTTTTTTTATAGCAGTAATTTAATAAATATCTAAGGGAAAGAAAAGAGAAGCTTTGCTTCCTTAATGCCATAATAAGAGAGAGATACAGACACATAGAGAACTATATGTGATGTTGGTGATGAGTGATGCCTGATGAGCCTGATGGCTGCAGTAATAGTTGGGCTTTGGCGATTGCAGTATTGATGGTGGCATGGATCTAATAGCTTTGGACAAGTGTTTGAAAGATGGATAGGGGTGGGGACTGGGAAGGTGGTGCATCTAAATTAATGTGCTGAAAATCTTCTTACTGCTGAGTTAGCTGATTTGAGCTTTGGGTTTGGGGAAATTCTAAGCAAAGGGATAGGAGTTAAGGAGCAATTAGGTGATGATGGGGTTAAGCACTTGAGCTTAGTAATTCTTTTGCACACTGCTATAAGATTTTTCACAAATGCCAAATAATCACTTATCATGGCAATCTGTGAGGAAGAATCTTCTCTTTGATCACTTTTGCATCAATTACTCTCAAATCTGAATTACTGCAAACATCACAAACTTCCATTGAACCTTACCTTTTAAACACCAGAACATCCTGCCTTGGAAAACGTTCCAATATCTGAGAGTCATTGTGAAACTGATTTTTGTTATTCTTTTTTTTTTTTTGGAAATTTTGTGAGAAAAAGGCCTCATTTGTTACAGTTTTAGTGAGAAATCACCTTTTTGTTTTTTTTTGGATAAGAAAATACCTTATAGGACACATTTTATTAAATACCTACCTTGTTGTTGGATTTCAGCCAAAATTTCAAACTTCCAGTTATTGACCCTCCTGTTTTTTCCTCGCTCTTTGTATTTTTTTCACGAAAAGTGTACCAAATAAGGTCATAATCTATAGTGTTTGATGTGATAGGTTGGATGTCTTCCATAGGAATATAGAAAGCCTCGGTATTACTTTCTTGGCATTCTGCACTTCTGTGCAATGTTACCTCATCCTTCCTTTTCCTTCCTTGCATCACCCTCAGCTCTGCCAAGTACCATACCAAGCATTTGTGACACCTCTAGCAAGCATTCTATAGCCGTTTAACTTTCTGCGATTGGCCAATTAACTTCTTTGCTAATTGAAGTACGATGTTGGGGAGAGAAAAGAGGTAACTGGAGGGGACAATAGAAGTGGAGGTGCAGAGGGCTATAAAGAGTCTAGAGAGGAATGATCAGATCGTAGAGCTTAAAAATTGTTTTCCTATATCTGTAGCCGTGTAGCATGAATAATACGGACCTGCTTGTCATCACTCATCGACACATAATATCTAGTATTTTTTTGAAAAAACCTGCTAGTGCAAGAAGACCCCCTAGTCGTGGAACTTGTAATTTTGTTGATGTAAATATTGTCGTGTTGATTATCTAAATTTCCAATGCTGACTTCATATGCTGAATTATTGATTGTATTATTATATCAATAGTTATGTTGAGAGGTTGCTTGATCGGATAAATAATGGTACAAAGGCTGAGGATAGAAGGATGGCGATGGTTGAGCTTCAATCTGTTGTTGCAGAAAATCATGCTGCCCAACTAGCTTTCGGAGCAATGGGTTGGTATTATTTTCATGCCTAGCATTAAGAATTGAACCTTGTACATTTCTTTGATTTTTCATCCTCAACTTTCCTTCCGGATTTGCAGGCTTTCCAGTATTACTAAGTGTGCTGAAGGATGAGCGAGATGATGTCGAAATGGTTTGAATTCTTCACATCTTTTTGATTTGCAGTCTACCAACATGTGTTCATGTATATGTTACTTCTCAATTTTCTTATCTTATGCTCATAAAAAGTTGTTACCTTGTCCCCATATTAAGTGTTATGTAAGACTCTTCAAGGTCAAAGGTAAAAAATCAGATCTCTTTTTTTCACTATTATATAAGAAAAACATTATCAAGTGGAGTCTTGTTTGATTCTTTATAATGTGTATTTTCAAATATCTACTTTTAATAATTGATAATTACCACCTTATCTTTTTGAGACATTTGCTGTGAGCCAATAGATCATCTTTCTTACGGATGAGGGATTTCATGGTCTAATACGGATGAGAACTCCTAGCCGATAGCCCAGAGATCTTTCCTAAGCGGATATCCCGAATTCGTTCATTTTTCGTTTTAGTAAGTAGTGAAGGGCTATTGCCCTTTCAAGCCGGTTTTTTTAAATTTCATTTCCTAGTCAAATAAAGAGAAGGGGCTATCAATAAGAAACCTAGCTTGCAAGCAATTATAGTCAAGAGAAAGAATAGAAAAGTCTTTCTTCATTTTTGAGCAAGAAGCGGAAAAAGTGCAAAAGATAGAGAAAGGAGAGTTATAGTAAGGAAAAAGTGAAAAGATGGAGAGCTGAGTAAAAATAAGAGAGAGATGGTGGGCTAACCTACCTTATATGGAAAATGGTCAAATGTCCCATTATAAAAATACACCCCTAAATGGCAAAATGTCCCAATTAAAAAATAGACGGAGAGTGATATGTATAAGGACTTTAGTGGTCAAAGTTGTGTCATGAAGACTATGAAAAAGCTTATATAACACTTGATATGGGATGGACAGAGTGTGCTTTTAACTCTTGATAACAAGACAACTAAGTAGAGGTGTCAATTTGGGTTATCGGCCGGGTTTCAGTTTTTCTGTCGTGTTTGGGTTAAACATTCCCACGGGTCGGGTGCGGGTCAAGTCCATCTGGGTCGGGTCACATTGGAGTCATCGCACGATCAGGTTCCGGTCTGGTAAGGGTCGGACCATTTTCAAGTTGGTCTATATCGTGTAAGGTGCCCCATGGACGGGTTTTAGACGGATTTGTGTGGGTCAATTTTGGTTTCATCTATTAAAAAAAATATCACACTCAATTAAATTTGTTGCCTTTGATCTTGTTATTCTTGTATTGCTGATTTTATCTTGTTTTCTCCTTTTGAAAAGCAAAATAGCAAAGTTGACATTAAAGTCCCACATCAATGTAAATTTGAGAGGGTGGAAGTATATTGCCATATGAAAGAAAGTTTTGACATGATAATTTCTTACAGCAACAATCATAAATGTTGGACATTGGGCCTTTGGAGTTTGGACTAATAAAATCTGATTTTGATTTGCACCACATGCACACATGCACACAGTGATATCAAGCCAAGGGTTTAGGATTAAAAGTTTTGAAAGTTATTATTTAGGCCTAATCTTGTTAGCATCGTGCACGCATGCAGTGCCATGAAGCCAATATCTGGCTCGACATTCTTTTTTCTTTTTTAATATTTTAAAAATTATTATCATCATTAAAGATTTGGGTTGAATTCGGGTTAAGTCAGAAACAAATTGGGTGAAATCGGGTATTTATCAGGTGTGATCAGGTTTTGGGTTGACTTCGGGTCGGGGTCTTAGATTGTTGTGTTCAGTCGGTCACATGTTTGCATTTTGGTCGATATAGTCGGGTTAGAAAATGATCTTGCCGGGTGCCGGTGAGGTCCGATTGATCTAAGGTTGGGCCTCGATCATGTATGAGGACTGACTCTATCGGGTCGTCGAGGTCGAGTCAGTATCGGTTGACCCACGGGTCACATCTGTTTTGACACCTCTACAATTAAGCATCTTGCATGTTTGTGCTACGATGTTGTCTTACTAGTGTTACCCGGATCACGGATTGGATGACAAACGACAAACCCGATCACCCGTTCAGAATCATGTGCGAAACGCGAACCAAGTCGCTGAAGTTCACGACCCGTTTCATCTTACTGGTGTCACTATGTTACTTTAATCAATTTCAAATCGGAAGAAAGGCCCGTTGAAATTGCAAAGAACTGATTTAGGGCTTGGATGACAAACCCTAGATTTGAAATTGGAAAGAGAGGAGATTGAGTTTAGTAAAATTACCTTGGAATTTTTGCTTTTCGATCAATTTCGAACTGTAAGGAGGACTCCATTTTTATTCGGTGCTATGATGTGATTGATAGAGAGAGGGAGATCGAAGAATCGAACTGAAGAAGATGAAAGAAAGAAAGAGAAGGTGGGACGCCAAACATAAAGGCTCCGTTTGGTAGGGCGTAAAACATTTTCCTGAAAACTGGTTTCCTCTATTTCCAATTTTACATTGTTTGGTGTGCAAAGGAGTGTAAAACTATTTTCCTTAGGAGTAAAATTGCTCTCCCAATGATGGAAAACCATTTTCCTTCCTTTTCCTTATCTCTCTTGTACACTCCTCTCATTACCTCCTTACTTTCCCTTTCATTTTCCTTTCTTTTCATCATTTTTCTTACATGGAACCAAACAACGGAAAACTAATTTTGGAATTGTGTTTTCCATGAAAATCATTTTACACTGAAAATGTTTTACACCAAACCAAACGGAGCCAAAGGGTTTTGAAAAAAGTAAAACAAATAAAAGCTTGAAGCGTTGTACAAAATATCAAAACAAATAAAAGCAAAATAAACACTACTTCCTTGTTAAACGTCTGCTATTTACAGTTGTCTATTGGAACTAGTGTGTGTATTGGAACATGGCCCTTATTTACTCTTACTTATTAAACCAACATGAAAAATAAATGTCTGTTATTCTTTTTTTCAAGGTGAAATTTGAATTCTACCTAATTTTTTTAAATTTTACAACTTTTGTTCTTTATTTTTACGGGTAAAAAAGTGTCGGGATTTTTTTTTCCTTTTGATATGTTTTGAAATTATCATCTCATCTTATCACTTCCATTCATTATTTTTTCAAAAAAAAGATAAAAAAAATACTAGTACCCAACATTCCCAATTCATCATAGGTAGCCTTCCCCGTTCCTGTTCCCCGAACCAAATTTGATTTCGTACCGGGTAACATTGGGCTTATTTAACTCTATTTCGACAAGAGAAGGGAGAAAGTTAATGAGCAGCAACAGGCATGTCACTAGGTGCTACAGTGTAAAGAACTTCCAACATTGCTTGTGCGAAGTGGAAGTAGTTAGTCAAGGTTGCTCAATAGTGTACAATGTTTAAAACTTTAAACCAAAATACTTTCTGCTTGAAGCTCTTATTGTTTCCCTCTCTTTTGTCAATCCACTAGACGCATCCTTGTTTGTCCTTTCTTAAAGCTTCTTTTCTGTGTTAATAGAGATGACGAGATATAAACCTCAAATATCCGATTCCTATGGATATGGAGCTTATGTGGCGAGTGGTTCTGAATTCAAGCTGTGCATGTGATAAAATTTTGACATTTGATTTTGAATTGTTGGTTTCAGGATTTTTCTTTTACATGAATGGTATTCAAATTGTGGTAGCCAGCCTAAGGAATTCTTTTTAATGAAGTTGCTGCTAGGAGCTAAGATTCTATTTTTGAAGATGATATATGATGTTAAGTACATTATTTCATAATAAAATATTTAGGAGGGAGTTCTGACAAGAAATGGGGGAAATTTTGAAAGGGGGAAGGGGGTGCATTATAAAATTCCTTTTTAAAATACATGGACTTTATAAAATCCCTTTGCTATAAATATGGCTTCATGCATAGAAAAAAACGCAGATGCGGTCGCGATCGCGGTAACGGTCGTGTTATTGCGGAAGCGGCTTGTATCGGATGTGTGGAATGGATCGCAGCTTACGCGGCGTGAATTTTTTGAAAAAGTTCACACATAAGGGATTTAACGTCACATTTGCAAATTTATAGTTTAAGAAGTATTTCTTCGTCATACTATATGAAACATATACATCCAAACTTAAATGCCCCCACTAATTTATTCTCCCTTCTTGAGTACGTGTATGTTGTTTTTCTTACTATTTATCATAGTTTTAAATGCGGTTTTGGTCACGATTGCGATAATGGTCAAGGTGATGCAGGAACGGGGATGATGCGGTTGTCGTACCGTTAAAAATCAGCTCAGACTATGAGATATCTCTTGGACCCGCCTAAAACACAGTTTTTTTACACCTTTATGATGTTGGTGGTATTGGTTCGCTAGATCTGAAAACCTTTACGACACGGGCGACACAATACAATGCGGCCTTGTTTTGACACCATGCTATTTATGCTCTAACTCCGGGAGTCACTTTATGTAACGGATGACGCGGTGCGATGGACGTGATTTTTGTTGCAGCGTTTTATAACGGGATTTCTCGTAACGACAACTTCCAAAACTGTTGCAGGATGGTCGTTACCTAACGAAACCGCCGAGTTCTAGTTCCATGGCCTCATGACTATTTACTCTGGCAATATTGTTCTCTACCACCAGAGAAGACTGAAAGGGAGCTATATTAGTTGCAACCTCTCTTTGTTGCTCCTTTTTGTGCTTGCTTGGGAGTTGGAGTTGGAATTTGCTTATTTGTGGATATTTGTTAAGCATATGTGTTCGAGATTGGGACAATGATTTTACTCCCAACTTTCAGATCTTTTGTAGCATTGGGGGTTTTGTTGCCGTAGGCTATGCTATCTTTATAATGTTTTCACTGACACATGGACATTGATTATTTTCTCGGAATTGCTATACTTATACTTCAATATACTTCCCTGGAGAACTTGTTTTTCATGATTTTTAGTGATTCACAGTTTGGTTGATCTAGTAAGCAAAATAGTATTTGTGTGTTTTTCTTCATAGCCCGGTAGCCCTTTATAGCATGTTGTGTCACTAGCATGTTTTCTGCTGGTCGCATACAGGTTCGAGGTGCTTTAGAAACTCTTGTTAGTTCTTTAACTCCTCTCAATCATGCAACAACGGCAAAGATTGAAGTAGAGCCATCCAAAATGAATGCTGATTTACTATCAAGAGAAGTAGACAACATAGCTCTCCTTCTCGGCTTGCTGGTGAGTTATGTTTGTCTCTTATTCACTTAGCCATATAATTTACTGAGGTCTTGCTTGTTTAATGTGCAATTTTTCTTCCATCTTTCAGGCAGAGGATGACTTCTATGTACGGTATTATACGCTCCAAGTTTTGACTGCCCTTCTCACAAATTCACTAAGCAGGTGACTGTCTACCTTTTTTTTCTCCGTTCTGTATAGTTGATTGTTCAGCTCTATAGAGAATTACAATGTGCTTATATCCAGGTTACAAGAGTCAATTTTGACTATTCCTCGTGGTATAACTCGACTGATGGATATGCTGATGGACCGTGAGGTAAACATTCCCTAGAGTCGTTGATGTATCAGACACAATCATTGTAGTGCACATTTGCACATCTTGTTGATCATACATCAAGTAGGAGGAGGGGATGTCCATTTTTCTCTAGACATCCCTATTTATATCATGTAATAGTCCTTGGAGTTAAAATCCTACCACTATCTTTCACTAATTCAATTTTTATCACTTCACATTAACAATGTAATCTTTTACTGAATTCATTATCTAGACTTAAAAGAGTGTCATCAAGGATTATGTAGTAAGCTTCGAAGTTGATGTTTTAGATTAGAAAGTGGCATATCGTTTAGGATGATATAGAACAGAAATGTGTCCCATCTATTTGGGATGAAGGTCGATATTTTTATTCTACGTCCAAAATGCTTCTTTTTTTCTCCTTATTTTACCTTTTAGTTTTGCCCTACTGATTTTTTTTGACTCTTGCTGAGACATTTTGTTTCGTCTTTCTCCTAGGTTATACGCAATGAGGCCTTGCTGCTTCTTACATACTTGACTCGCGAGGCTGAGGTTGGAATTCACTGTTAGAGTTTACACCTTTACATGAGCAGTTTGCATTCACGAGTTTCGCTAAGCTTCTTTTATGCAGGAAATTCAAAAAATTGTCGTATTTGAAGGGGCTTATGAGAAGATATTTACCATTATGAAAGAGGAAGGAGGTTCTGATGGTGGAGTAGTTGTTCAGGTGAGCGCCATCTTTCCGTTTGCTTCTCCTTGCTTGAACATATATCATATTTGGAAAATTTGTTTACATTCTTTCCGAAGTTTTTGTTTGACATTGTATAGGGTCGATACTGAAACTCTGAAAGCCTTAAAGAAGTTACTTAGAGGTTTTGTTTATTTTCACTGTTGCGCAGGATTGTCTTCAATTGCTGAATAATATATTGCGTAACAATACCTCGAATCAGGTACATTTCTTCTCATTTATTGATTTTTTTTTCTATTTTCTGTTGCTAACTAAGTGATGTGGTTTAGACTCTTTTGAGGGAGACGGTGGGATTTGATCCTGTTGTATCACTTTTGAAGCTTCGAGGGGTCTCTTATAGCTTTACACAGCAAAAGGTTGGAAACTTACGGAACCCAATATGTTTGTTTGTTTTAATAGCTATGCCTGAAAGACTCACTGGTATTTTTGAATCTCTTGAAAAACCATCATACCAGTAGACAATCAATCTACTTAGCACGTTGGAGACTGTTAATATGCTAATTGCTAGCAGTCCACAAGCTGAAACAGGAAAAGATACTAATAGTATGACCAACAAAACAGTCCTGGTTCAGGTTTGTCAAGCCCTTGTGTTCTTTCTTGTACATTGTTACTTTGTTTTTTCCTATCTTTGCAAGGACTTCATTCCTTTAGAAGTTTCTTATATCTTTACGTGTTTACTGCAGAGAAAGGTATTGGATTATCTTCTTATGCTGGGAGTTGAGAGTCAATGGGCTCCAGTTGCTGTTCGCTGTGCGGTATGATATATCCTTCCTTCTGATTATCTGTTGGCGGTATCACTCTTCCAACTCAATCCTATTCTTGTTGATGCTGTTTGCTCTGTTGGTGGTATGTGCCATCATTCTCCTTACATTAGTTTTACTTAACTGTTTCAGGCGCTACATTGTATTGGCGATTTAATTGCTCGACATCCTCAGAATGTTGGTGAGCTTGCTAGTAAAGTGCTTGGAGAAGAGCCACAAGTAGAACCTGCTTTAAATTCCATTCTTCGGATCATTTTGCGAACTTCTAGCATGCAAGAATTTGTCGACGCCGACTATGTTTTCAAGAACTTTTGTGAGGTAGGAAGTCTGAAGCATACATCTTTGAGTTTTAAAACCAAAGTGAGAATGAGGTAAAAAATGACGTATAGGCATAATACTAAGGAACCACACCCAGTCCAGAAGCTTTTTAATCAGTCTTTGAGGACCACTTTTGGAAAGGGATTACTCGGTCACTGATGGTCAAGAATGATTTATAGTCTGTCTTGCTTGAAACAGAAAAATCCGGAAGGTCAGAAATTGTTAGCATCCACATTGACACCCCAACCACAGTCAATGATTCATGTTTCGCTGGAAGATGATGTAAACATGTCATTTGGAAGGTTCTTTTCTGACGTCCCTGAAGCATATATTTTCTCTTGCTAATTTGTTAAAGTTGAGCTAATGGTCTCTTTCATCTGCTTGCTTTGCAATATTCTTTGTTTATGTTTGTTAGTCAAATAGAAAAAGTTTCTGTTTTGCAGTAAGCTGATCCATGGTCTGACGATGAGTGAAAGTGATGGCGATCTTGAGGTAATTACTGATGTATTATCCATCTGTGGATTATAAAAGAACCTGTAGCAACTAACAGAATAACGAGTGCATGTTCTCAATCAAACCAGTGATTGTAGCAAATTTGAAACCTATGTTTGTGGGCAACTTTATGAATTTTGTCTTGCCATCAACTGTTATTTTTATTTTTTCGTTTTCCAAATTGTGTCTAAACACTGTTGACATGTAGACAACATAAAAATGTGGTGGTTGTGTTGGTCTTCCATGTTCCAAGTATTGTGTCTTGTCTTGCCTGTGAAAGAAGAAGGAAAAGTAGAAATAAAAGAGAGAACATAGTCTTTGTTTAAATTTCTTTCCTGTTTTCAGTCGGCAAATCTTTTTTTTTGGGTGCAGATTAGTGCACGAGCTGCTAGTGTTTTGTCTCATCTGCTGAAGGACAATATGCAGTGCAAAGAGAAGGTAGACTTTATTTCTCTGTACTAGTTATTCTGTGAAGTCCTTGCACAGTTGCACCTCGTATTTGTAGGGGTACATTTTTATTTTGCGTGTTGTATGATGTATTCCTTTCTGTTAGTGTAAATATCTGTCTCTGAATTATGGAATCATGCACTGATGAACAATTGAAGGGATAATTCAGTAGTTTTATGAACAATTATGGAGTAGTCAATTATGCTTGGCTTCTTGTTTTGACTTGTTAATGTGTGTCTATGCTTTGCTTGCTCTGAGATTGTGCTACAACCACCTCTACGGCTCTACCACCCGATTATAATCCTGCTAAAGCAAGTTCTGCAGAGGTTAGATGTAGCAGCTTTTTACCCCTATCTAGTTGAAGAATTATATTGTGCTTTATGTATTAGTTGATGTATATTTGTTCATCACTTATGACATTTTACCGATAAGAATTTCAAGATTTGGACTCCTTCTAAAAAATGCAATGGACAGAGAAAAGGAGAGCAGCTGACTTTTCCATTGAGTACTGTGAGATTTTCTAAGAAATATGCATAAAACTTCCACAGAATTTACGAAGCATCTTTCTATACATCAAGCTAACTCATTTTGGTATCTTCAACCTTAATCTGGAATTGTCCACCCCATTAACGCTCTTGGAGGTCGGAGAAATTTGACGAGAGTTTCAGGCTGGGGAAGAAGAGGAGAGATCATCTACTGTGTTGAGAGCGTGACTGCGAGCCAAAATAAGGGATTTTTGAAGAGATCTTTGTGATTAATGAGAGTGTGGGTCATCTTCCTATACCAACGGGTCATAATTTCTTTTGTTAGTTCAGTGTTATTTTCCTCGAAACTTTTCTTTTGACTGGATTCTTGTTTTGCCTTCGCCAGTTCACGTTCAATTGCTTATGTGTTAATGCTTTGACTTATAGTGTCTACATGTCTTTATTATCTAATTTGCTACAATTTCAGGCTTTAAAAGTTAAGCTGGGGGCAACGGTGCAGTCTATGGGGACCCCTGAGCCATTAATGCACCGCATGGTGAAATACTTGGCAGTTGCTTCTTCCATGGATAGTAAAGATGGAAAATCAAATGGGAAAGCAAATCTCTACATTCAAGAGATGATTCTGAAACTTCTGATCATATGGCTTGCTGATTCCCCTACTGCAGTGCAATGTTTTCTTGATGCTCGCCCCCACCTTACCTATCTTCTTGAGTTGCTCTCAAATCAATCTGCGACAGTATTCACTCGGGGGCTGGCAGCTGTCCTTTTGGGAGAGTGTGTTCTTTACAACAAGTGTATTGAAAGTGGTAAGGATGCTCATGGCATAGTCGATTCGATTAGCCAAAAAGCTGGGCTTACCTCATTCTTTCTTAAGTTCGACGACATGCAAAAGAACTTCCTTTTTGCCTCCAAGAAGCTGTCTGAACATCGCAAGCCTTTGACAAGATCCAGTGGTGCTAGTATGGCAGAAATTGAAGATGAAGAGAATGATGCTAGTATGGCAGATAATAGGGATGAGGAGCATCCTGTTCTGGCTTCACTCTTTGATACTGGCTTTGTTTCCATGGTTGGTAACTTGGAGGCTAACATAAGAGACAGATTTATAGATGTTTATAGTAATCCAAAAGCAAAGGTGGCAGTTGTTCCTGCGGAATTAGAACGAAGAAGTGGAGAAAGTGATGTGGACTATATCAATCGTCTGAAATCCTTCGTGGAGAAACAGTGCTCTGAGATCCAGGTATATTTTTGATCCTAGGATATTCTCTATAAAAAAGGAGGCTGCTTTTACCCTTTTCTTTATTTCCTTCTTTTGTTTTTGGTGTCTAGCCTTGTGGGAACAACCAATTTATCATATAAATTCTACTGTCAACTACACTTTGAGACTTTCTGTATTGGGTACTAATAGAACACTATAATTGGAGAGTAAAGCAGATTACTTGATGAATTGCGTATTGATGGAACACTGTTCTATGTCTTGTGAAGGATCTCCTGGGCCGCAATGGGAGCCTAGCTGAAGACCTAGCAAAATCAGGCGCAAAGTCCGAGCAAAAGACTAGTGGGCCCTCAGAGAGAGTCCAGGTGGAGACATTCCGCAGAGAACTTCGGGAAGCATCTCAGCGACTCGAGATGCTCAAGAGTGAGAAAGAAAAGCTCGAAAATGATGCTTCCATGTACCAGAATTTGGCAGGTAAGATGGAATCTGAATTGAAGAGCTTATCCGATGCTTACTACAGTCTCGAATTGGCAAATGCCCAACTCGAGAAAGAGATCAAATCTTTGAGAAGCGGGGGTGCCACACCTTACCCCGATATCGAGGCAATTAAAGAGGAAGTAAGAGAGGAAACACAAAAGGAAAGTGAGGGGGAGTTGAATGATTTGCTTGTCTGCTTAGGGCAAGAGCAAAGCAAAGTGGACAGACTTACTGCAAGGCTGTTGGAATTAGGAGAGGATGTTGACAAACTGCTTGAGGGTGTTGGAGATGATACTGCCCTTCCTGACGATGATGATGAAGACGAGGACTGATTCATGTTACATGTAAAATCTCTTCTTAATTTATCCACTGTTACAGGTTTCTTTCCAAGTCATTGGATTTGTGTTCTTAGTCCTATGTACATTTTCTAGTTGGTTGTACAGTTCACCTGTTGGTGGTACACAAGGACTGGATTACAATCCGTTGCATGGCGCGAATATTAAGTGTACTCCTGAAAATAATTTGTACTAGGGCAAGCACCTCAGCAAACTGGGCGTGTCATGATTAGAACTAATTGCACGAGTTTTCTTTCTAGGAATTATTCAAGGGGTAATATAGGGTCTACAGTAATGGGGTGGTACTTTTAAAAAGTCAAAATTCGTTCTCAGAATTGGTTATATTAAAAGTAGGGATAACAAAAAAAAACAGAGCCGAGTATCTTCTAAAATTTTATTTAAAAACATTACTATGAATTAGCAGCCTTATTTTGTTCTCTAGAAACAACGTAATGATAACTTTAATGCGGAATAATAGAAGTGCAATTTACTGTGTATGTACAAGAACAACATTCTGTTTCTATAGGAGCCAAACTTGACACTTCCTAGAAAAGTATGAATCAGTTTCTTCAGTTATCTTCAGCATGCAGATGCCAAATTGCCAACTTCTGTTTAATCAACATTAGTTTTCCCATTTTCTTGGTCACCACAACTACATTTTGACCAAGTGCCAACAAATACGTCGTTGCCTATGTAACACTTTACCCTTCGCTTGGTCAACACGCTTATGTTTACAAAGTAACCAAGATAAGGAAGAATTCTACAAAGTGTTCTAACTGTTGCAAATACTAACTCCCCTTTGAATTTTCTACTCATATAGAAGCATATATGGACTGCTGGCCTCTATCATTTAATTGTTGATTAATTCTCATTTCTAAGTTTTAACCTCGAATAATGTCGTCGATCTCCGAGAACTACTCTCGCCGGTCCTCTCCGATCCCATCGTTCCTATACTCGGCCTCGTCCTCGTTAACAATTGATCAAGCAGTGTCAAAGAATAATAGTGCAATAATGGTAGGAGCTCCAAGTGAGAAGATGAAGATGTATTCGCCAAGTTTCTATGCAGCTTGTACTGTTGGTGGAATGCTTAGTTGTGGTCTAACTCATACCGCTGTCACCCCTATGGATCTCGTTAAGTGCAACATGCAGGTAATTAGTCCTTTCATTTCACTTTTAACAAAACGTTTACTTGTGATGAAAACATTTTCTGGTTATCCCATTGTTCTTTGTGTGGTTTGTTACTTTCCTCCGTAGTTTTACCTTCTGCTTTATGTTTTTCCACTCATCATCTCATGTTTAGAAGAAACCAAACAAAGGAAAACTAATTTAGTTGTAAAATGGTTGTTACAAGTAAAGAGCATAATCATAAATCAAGCACAAATTTTACGTTGCTCACCAACGATACTTTGGCTAGTCCTTGGGTTGGGGGAGAGGTTAGATCTTTAAAATATTTTTATTTTGGAGAGACTAGAGAATACAAATTTCTAAGTTGGAAAACGTAATTGTTCAGAAGAGAATTTATATTTAGATGCTTCTAAAACGCCATATACAAGGCATCCCAACAACGTTATTTTTTATGAAGAATCATATTTCATCAGGAATGTACGAAACACTTCATATAAACTAACTCATAACAAATTAATTTCATGGCATTGATTTTAGATCAAAAAATTCTGTTACATTGGAGTTTTGACAGTATATTGGATATTTGTCAAAAAAATCTTTTTTCTTTTTGGGCCTCGCATTATTGTATTAATACTTCTGAGTTCTGAATTATGCAAACCTAATAATATCTACCACATTTCAGATTGATCCAGCAAAATATAAGAACATAACCTCTGGGTTTGGAGTCCTCATGAAAGAGCAAGGCTTTAAGGGGTTGTTTAAGGGTTGGGCTCCAACCTTTTTTGGTTACAGTGCTCAAGGAGCTTTCAAAATGGGAGGTTATGAGTTCTTCAAGAAGTACTATTCAGATATGGTGGGTCCTGAGTATGCATCGAAATACAAAACCTTGATATACTTAGCTGGCTCTGCATCTGCAGAGGTGATTGCTGATGTTGCCCTTTGCCCATTCGAAGCTGTTAAAGTTCGTGTGCAGACTCAACCTGGCTTTGCTCGAGGTCTGTCTGATGGCCTCCCTAAGATTGTCAAGTCTGAAGGTGTTATGGGGTATGTCTGGTTTTTCACCCACAATACCTTGCCTTTTGTTCTTCAATTTGATATGTTTTCTATACGTTGATCTCATCATCGACTATGATTATCTAGTTGATCTACCATATATTTTCTTTATATTTCACGGCATGCAATGCACACTGTTGACCGTTAAAAACCTTAAATACATATTATAATAGAAGCTATATATTCGCATCCGGTATATACATTATTTGCATATCCCACTGTCTCTTATTTTCCTTTGGACAGATGAACCGTTCTCTTAATAGTCTTTCTTCTTCAAATATGCTATCGAATGATGTTAGTCAGTTAGTTAGCGATAGAACTGATTACTTTACTCCTGAATCCTGATCAGATTGGACAGCACTTTTTCAATCCTAGAGTAGAGATATTCGTCAATCTTGATGTCTAGCTACAACTTCTTACCAACTAAAATGAAATTTAATGTTGCCGTTCTCACAGATTGTACAAAGGACAAGTTCCTCTTTGGGGCCGTCAGATTCCATGTAAGTGAAATTGCTCTTCTACTTAGTATGCATGCTTTCAACCTCTTTTTCTAGGAGAAAGGAATTTTTACTTGTAAAAGTCTCAAGTAAAAGTAGGTGTTAACTTTGGTCTTTTGACGGTAAAGTTAAATAATCAGTTTTAATTGCTTCAATTGTAGATACTATGATGAAGTTTGCATCATTTGAGACAATTGTGGAGCTTTTATACAAACATGCCATTCCAACACCTAAGGATCAGTGTAGCAAGACATTCCAACTTGGTGTTAGCTTTGCTGGTGGATATGTTGCTGGAGTATTTTGTGCTGTTGTATCACACCCTGCTGACAACTTGGTTTCTTTCCTAAACAATGCTAAGGGTGCCTCTGTTGCTGATGTATGTTCTCTAATTTCATCCGTTATTTCTAATTCCGCGCTCTTGTCACTTCCGTAGAATTTTCAATCTTTCACTTGCTCCGAGCTGTTTTAAACATATTGGGACCCTATTCTAAATGTAAAGCACAGGGCCATAAAATGAACATGTAGATTAAGAGGTTAAGACATCATGGCTAAAAATTTGATTAACTTCAGACTTTTGGATCCTCTTAATAGGAGGAATCTTATATTGTAGGTCACTTTGCACACTCTATTAGACGGCTCTAAACTTAACATCATTGAATCCGGTATGAAATTACTCTATGATTTTATTAACATAATTCGGGCTTTTTGCAGGCTGTGAAGAAGTTAGGAGTATGGGGTTTATTTACGCGTGGCCTTCCTCTTCGTATAGTCATGATCGGAACTCTTACTGGTGCCCAGTGGGGCATCTATGATGCTTTCAAAGTTTTTGTTGGCCTGTATGTTCCACACTCTTGTCTTCTCATATCTACGCAAAAATAGTGTGTGCTTATGTGAATACATAGTAATAACATAATTTTGATCTCCTTATTCTTCTGTGATTAACAGGCCAACTACTGGTGGAAGCTCTCCTGCTATTGAGGCTGAAAAATGAAGTAGTGTTTGGCAGCACGATATGTAAAAGAAGATAGGAGTCAAGATTCTTAGCCACAAACTATATGATTTTTTTCCCATCTCTGAGATGGGGTTATCATGACCCATTTATTTATATAGATAAGTAGAAATAGAGCTAATAAATTTTGGAAAATTGGAATAATTCTCAATATCAAATTGTTAGTATATAAAGGCATTACTATTATTTCTCGTCATACACAACATATTGTGTGTACAAAATGTGCAAACTAGCTAGAAAAAGGAAGTACAATTATACGATAATTCTTTTTGGTGCCAAGTACGATTATATTGTAATCTTTGTTCGTGATAGGTTAGAGATGAGGATTAGAAATGCCCAACTTGTCCAACAAATGAATTGTGAGAGATCGATATTTATCTAGATTCTAAACCCTTGGTATAATCATTGAAGTGTATCAACAATTTACAATTGGCTGAAACAAACCAAAATGCGAAGTAGCAATATAAATGGCATCTTAATATCCAACCTAAGTGGAAGGTGTTTCTATGGAAATTGTGCTACAATATTCTTCCTCACAAAATTAACTGGCAAAAAAAGGAATTGTTACGAATTACTGTTGCTCGTTTTGTATGAATGATGATAAGATGACTTGCATCTTTTTCGCTTGTGCCCTGTGATCCAAAATATTTGGAGAAATAGCCCTTTGGCTATTATCTCAAACTTAGATGAATCCATGTTCATGAAAGAATGGATTCTATCTTATATCCAACTTTATGTTAGTCTGGATGTTGCTCTCAGTTCGAAGATTCATGTGTTTGTGGCTATTTTGTGGGGAATCTGGGTAACCCGAAACAATCATATTTTTAGAGGTGACAATTCTTCCTTAAGCCAACTTTCTGTTTCTATTGCTGTTGTCACTGCTCAACAGAACTGGTTTCTGGCTCTTCAACAACAACAACTCAGGTTCCTTCACCCCCCTGAAGGTACAACTCCTTCTGCTGGGAACCCTGCTCAAACTCTTCATGTGCATATTGGTCATATGTCTGCTGGGCTACCTTGTTCTCAAATTCAGGTAGATGGATCTTGGGACAAGAAAACCCTGAGTGCTGGTGCTGGTTGGATTACGATTTATAATCATTCGACATCTATTGGCAATGCTGAAAATCGGCATAGTGGGACACACTTCATTGCTAGTTTAGCTCTTTATGCGTAATTACTAGCTTGCTTCTTATGCCTTCAATGGGCGCTTGCCAAAGGCCTCCAGTCAATCCATTTATTAACTGACTCCTTTGAGGTTGTTCACCTTTTACTCACTCAAGGTGCTGGGAATATCGATCTCAAATGAACAACTCAAAGAATTCACTCATTAGGCAGTACTATTTCCTTATGTTGCATCTCTAAAGTTCCTCGTCAGCAGGTTCAGCAAGGTCATGTTTTAGCTAATGGTTTTCGTTGTTCTCTTTAGGTTTTTTTTTTGCTTAGTTTAGATGTAGCTGTTGTAAAAAAAAAAGAAAATTTTTTTAGCTTGCAACTTATAATGGATCAAACACATGATGACAATTATCTACATCAATATATATGTTTCGTCCCCTAATAATGAACATACAGTTAAACACAATATAAAGAGCAACATGATCATAAGCAAGGTTGCTTTTTAATAACTCCTAGAGATTAGGGAAGCCTGATGATTTGTGAAGAATCACAACATTTTGTTTTTGTGAGAGAAAATAAAATGGAGAGAATGAAATCTGCAGAACTTGTATTTCAGTATATTGAATGAATTAATTTACAATAGGAGAGGATAAGAGTATTTATACAGAGAGAAGAATGAGCTATAGCTTAACAAACTTGAGTAACTAACTTCCAGCTATCTAACTAACTAACAAAAGGTGAGTAAACAGAATGATGTAACTTTGGTAAATTGGTAACCATAGTTCCAATACCCTCCCCCTCAAGTTGGGAGGTGGGTGAGAGTTGCTATCAACCAATCCCACTTGGACAAAAGCAACCTAAATTGAGGAGATGATAACGACTTTGTAAAAACATCTGCTAGATGAGAGGTTGTAGGCAAATAAGACAACTGTAGAAGACCTTTTAAGACCTTATCCCTTGTAAAGTGGCAGTCTATATCAATGTGTTTTGTGTGCTCATGGAACACAGGGTTCCTGGCAATGTGTAGAGCACTCTGGTTGTCACAGAAGAGTGTAACAGGTTTAAGATTAGAAACACCTAACTCCTCAAGCAATCTTACAACCCATGTAACTTCTGGTGCTTCCATGGCCCTGTATTCAGCCTTTGAGGAGGACTTAAGTATGGTGCCTTGTTTCTTGGATTTCCAAGAATAGGAGATTTACCAAATAAGAAAATATATCCAGTGATGGATCTTCTGGTATCACTACAAGCTGCCCAGTTAGAATCAGAGAAGGTCTGGAGAGTAAGAGAATCATGGCCATTGAGTAAAATGCCTTGCCCTTGAGTATTGTTAAGATATCTAAGAGTATGTTGCAAAGCCTGTAAATGAGAAGTCCTGGGAGCTTGCATAAATTGACTGAGGGACTGAACAGTATAGGCAAGATCATGCCTAGTATTTGTTAAAAAAATTAAGCTTTCCAACTAGAGTTTTGTATATCTCTGGATCAGGTAAAAGATCACCAGCAGAGGCTTGTAATTTGATGTTGAGTGGAAGAGGTGTAGTAGCTGCTCTGGAAATATTAAGACTGCAATCAGCAAGCAATTATTTAGTGAACTTTTTCTGACTTAATTAGAAGTGCTCCTTCATTAACATAACCCACTTCAATGCCCAAAAAATAGTGAAGTATCCCCAAGTCTTTGATGCTGTAGGTAGAGTGAAGGTGGTGTTTGAGAGTAGTAATAGAGCGAGAATCAATCGCTGTAAGTATGATGTCATCAACATATACAACAGCTATGGTGATGTGTGCTTCAGTTCTCTTTATAAAGAGACAATAATCATTCTTAGACTGTAGGAAACCTTGAATAGTGAGTTCAAAGACAAGCTTGGCAAACCATTGCCTAGAAGCTTGTTTGAGTCCGTAAAGGGACTTTTTTAGCTTGCAAACATGATTATTAGGATTAGGAAATCCAACAGGGACCATCATGTACACCTCCTCATGCAAATCTCCATGGAGAAAAGCATTGTTCACATCTAATTGGTATATGGGCCATTTTCTGTGTGTAGCTAAGGCAATAATGCATCTGATGGTTGGCATTTTAACTATAGGAGAAAATGTCTCCTCATAGTCTATACCATATCTTTGGTTATAACCCTTGGCTACTAGCCTAGCCTTACACCTTTCAACAGATCCATCTGCATTCAGTTTAACCTTATAGACCTACTTATTGCCTATAGCTTTCTTGCCAGCAGGTAATGGAACCAAATCCCAGGTGTGGTTGTCTGTGAGAGCTTGTATCTCTTTGTTCATGGCAAGAACCCACTCAGCTTGAGTTGAGGCTTCTGTGTATGATGCTAGTTCTTTGATGGTAAAAGAAGGAGTAGATAGAAAAGCTTTGTGATAAGAAGGATAAGATGAAAATGAGACCAGGTTGCACCAATGTCGAGGTATAGAAGAATGACTAATAGAATGACAATGATAGTCATTCAAGTAGGCTGGTGTTTTTGTGATTCTGGTGGATGTTCTTAATTGTTGGGTAGGAGGTACAACTGGACTTAGATCAACAAGGGTGGAAGGTGAAATAAGATCAGAACAAAGTGGATTAGAAATAGGAGAAGAAAGTGGAGAAATATCATTAGGTGATATAGGAGGAGTAGACTAGAGATCAGAAGCTACATCAGTGGATGACATAGAAATTTCAGAATTATGGGAAGGAGAAGAAGAGGATGTGTGTTGAGCAGGGAAGAGAGGAGGAATAGGATAATCATCAGCATAGAAATCATATGTGGAAGCTGGAACAAATATTTCTGCAGAGAAATCATTGTCAGTATGTGGAAGTAAGTGAAATGGAAAATGTCTTTCATAGAAATTGACATCCCTTGTTATGAACACCTTCTTAGTGGTTAAATCAAGACCTTATAGCCCTTCTGAGTGACTGAGTATCCAAGAAATACTCCAGGATGTGCCTTGGGATCAAATTTAGATCTATGAACCCTTGTAGTAGACAAATAACATAGACAACTGATAAGTCATTTTTAAATTTAGTTTTTAGGTGCATTTAGGTTGCATTTTAGAGCATTTAGATTCATATTTAGGTTCATTATTGTATTATATTCTTAAGTTATGTTATTCTACTCCTATTTGGTATGTTTTCTTGTTTTTGATGAATTTCAGGTATTGAGAACGTATTTGGAGTATGATTAACTAAACTTGAGGATTAGGAATACTTGGAAGGAAGATACAATGCATAAGGATCGTTTGGAATATAATTAGTACGAGTTTGAGCGAAAACAAAGTGGACAATCATTAGAAGAAATGTGAAAAAAGAGTCATGTCTACTCTTCTGATCATAACTTTTGATGTACTTCTTAGAATCGAATAATTCTAGCATATTGGGAAACTATACTTGAAGAGATTTCCAACGATAGGTGGCACGCCTCGAGAAGACTTCTAGTCAAGGAGTTATGCCTTTCAGAAGATTGCACTGTTTCTGCTGGAATCTGCCACGCGTACGCGCGGATCACTATTCCGCCCATTTAATGATATTTTGACTTTCCTTATCTTGTAAATTACTTTTCTAGTCATATTAGGTTATTGAATATTATTTAGAGGAGGAATAACTCTCTCTTCCCTCCTCCCCTCCTCCCTTCTTACGTTATTTTCTTTTCTTAGGTTTTAGTTTAGTTTTCTCTTTTTCCTTTTTTTCTCTCTAGTTTTTTTTTTCATGGCAAACCCTAGTTTCTCTTTTCTTCATTAATTCATGAGTTTATAATTTTCATCTCTTTTCTTTCATTGATTTCTTTGATTATGCTTTCCTTTGTAGATTTTAATTTCATTATTTATTTCATGATAGAGTAGTTTTTATTTTTAGGGTTTGGGAATCCATGTTTATATGCTATGATTCTTGATTGATATTTATTGATGGTTTGATTAGTTATTGATATCTCTAATTGATTAGTGTTTTATTGTTAATCTTGCAATCTGATCAATTGTCTGATTAAATATTGCTAATAATTGTTTGTATTGACCAAGATCTTACTTTTAGAGGCTTGCCTACAATTAACAAATCTGATTATGTTGAGCGATCGTACTAGCATATGTTGATTTGAGAGCGTTAAGACCCGACCGTAGATATCTGATTAATTGAACTATTGATGATATTTTGATAGATTATAAGTATAAACATGGTGAACCATTGCCCTAGATCTTTTTACTTTGATTTTCTTTATTTATTAGTTTAGAACCTTAATTCATATATTTCTGATCTTATTTAGTTTCTCCATACCTTAGAAGCTAGATTAGAACAACCATCTCTCTGTGGATTCGACCCTACTTACCCTACTACATTGTTAGAAGGTTTTGCAGGAATTATTTTTTACAGGTCTACGACAACCTACCAAATTTTGGCGTCGTTGCCGGGGAGACGGTATAGTTTTATTTAGTTTTTATTATTGGTGAGACTAAACTATATTTTTTTTTTCCCTTTTGTGAATATTTTTATTTTTTTTATAACTTTTTTGTATTATGGAGTCATGCTATTTTGATGATGGGGATAATTCTTTTGCTAGGCAACATAGTCATAATTCTTGGGATTCTCATGTTTACAGTTTTGATACATCATATCAAAATCCTCCCAATTTTTGTATGAGTTCTCCCGAATTACCTCATATGTTATGTGAACCCCATGTACATGTTAGTAATTCTAGAACAATTTTTTCTTTTCCGTAGTATGAGAATGAAGTGTTTTGGAAGTACTATCATAGGCTTGGCGATTTAATTGGTCATAATCATGGAATTGAACTGTGGGATATGTGTCTAGTGATTTATGAGGGGTTAAATGAAGAAACTAGGATGGTGGTAGAATTTATGTCTAATGGAGGATTTCTATTCCAAACACCTGATTATTGTTGGGATTTAATTATGTGATTGGCTAGGGATACTTACGAGTGGGAGATGTCTTCATCTGCTATTTCACCCCAAACATACATGACATCACCCCCTTATTGTTGTAATTGTCAATCTACTTCTCATGATTTTTCTTCGTGTGATGTGACATTAGTTTATGGTTTTGACCCCTCTTCCCAACATTAATGTCAATCTGCTCACAATTCTAGCCCCAAACCGTTTATTTATGATGATGATGAGGGTTGGATAATAAATGAGAGCTATTGGGATGATGAAAAGATTGAGAGAAAGACCAATGTGATGGATGTTTTGCTGGAGGAAGAAACCATGGTTGAAAATTCTTCTTTGGAGGAAAGTCAAGTAAAGAGTGATGTGATTTATGAGTCTTTATCGGCATCACCTACTGTTTTTGAGTCTCATATTCCATTCTCTAAAAAACTTGACCTTATTCCTTCTTCCCCTATATTATATCCTCCATCATTTTTTCTTTCTCCCCCTTTGAATGACTCTCATGATCATGTAAATAATGTACAATTAGTTTCTTTTCCTTCTTTTGAGTCATGTAAAAAGACTAACGATTTTTCTTTTTCCTCTTCTTGTAAATATAATTTTTCCTTTGATTTTTCTTTCTGCAGTTTTAGTAATTTTTTAGGACTAATTTTTTTCATTTTTCCTTTCCATTCTTATATAACATGCTCTGAGATGTTTGCAGGAACATATAAGCTTCTTAGAGCATTGAACTATTATGAGTGGTCTACTAATCTTAAACGGCCATGCAAGACCTTAAATTTGCGCTTCTCGGGAGGCAACCCGAGTTTTGACTTATTTTCTCTTTTCTTTCCTTTACTTTTTATTTGTATTTTTATCTTTGTTTCATCCTTTTTGAGTGATTTTACTCACTTTGGTGTGTTCTCTAATGTGTTGAGTTATGTTTGTCGTAGTTTGCAAGCATGTGTAGGAGGAAGTTGCACGCTTGGTTCAATTACGCACACTCGCAAGCTTGTCGCGAGTCGTTGCTCAAGCCGACACATGATGGGCTGCTGCGTGCATAACCCATCGCTTGCCTGGCAATACCCAGCGCCCATAGGCCTCACTCGCTGCACAACGCAGCTCTCTGCCTAGCCCGCTGATTGGTCAGCGTTCGCTGGCTTACTCACCCCCAGCACTCTTTCGTCGTTCCCTTCTCACGCCCAATCTTCTTCTCGCCGCAGAAACCAGCGCCAGCGACCTCCCTGCGTACCACCACCATCTCCAGTACCCTCGAAATTCGCGACCACCCTTCCTGGTCCTCGCACCACCAGTCGCCCCCATCTCATTCTCCCTTTCTTGCCTTTCCTTCTTTCGCCCCCTGTGCGCCACCGTTCGCGCCGCCATTCCCCACCCATCACCTGCACTCGCCGTCCTCCCGCACTCCTCCCAGCACCGCCGCGCTCATCTACCACCCTCCTGCCTTCTCCTGGCCCCTCCACCCAACTCCTTTTCCTGTCGATCTTTCTTCAGTTCTTCGTTACTTCTTTCTTTCCTTTTTTATTTTATTTCTTCTTTTTCTTTTATTTTTGATTTGTATTAATCTGATTTTTTTTCTTTTATTATTTATTTTTCCCAATGATTTTCTAATTCTCTTTTTCTTATTTTTTTTTCCTCAATGTTGTCATAGGTTTCCTTCAATTAGGCACAAATTGGTTCAAGTTCGTCTTTCTTGAAGCATTACGACATGATTTTTGAGCATATTTGACTCTTCTCCCCAATTAATTGGGTAGTAAACCTCTTTTCTCACTTATCCCTGTTATTAATGTTCATTTTGAATTTTTGCTTGGATTTTTATTTTGATGCCATCTTGTTGAGAATCGTTTGCACATTAATTGAATTATTAGTTCATTGGATTGTTGGGGTTGTCGTGCGGTGTGTTAGTAGTGGATTGTGGTGTTTGTGGGAGTGCTCGGTGTTGGATGATTGTTGGGGTTCGATTTTGTTCTTTCTCTAAGTTGGTTTGTTGCAGTGAGGACACTGCATATTCTAGCTTGGGGGAGGGATATTCTATCCTGTATTATTGCTTTCTAGTGTAGATTTCATTGCTTTCGTAGGATGTTGCACGGTTTGTACCGCTTAGTAGGAGTGGGAGTTTACGTGTAACCAAAAAAATTATATTGCTTTCGTAGTTGCATTAGCATATTTCATCTCATATTAGATAGCATGTCATCTTAGTTTGCATCTATGGGACTATTGCTGACAGTTTTTGAGAACCTTGATGATATTTTACTACAGTTCATAAGCGTCATTCATCTCGTTCATGATTCTTCATAGCACGATTGTTTCGCAATTGATTGTTTGTGGTAAGATTGATTGATCTCTCTCTGACTTGATTTAACGTTACTACGCAGACACCTAACCAAGTGAGCTTTTGTGCCTATAAACTGACGTATCTGTGTCAGTTCTGTTCTTTCATGTGTCATAATTCCTCAGTTGTCGCATAGATCTTGACTTTGACTTGGTACTATTTGATATTTGATAGTGCATACATTTTAATATGATTGAGGCGTTCTATTTCATGATCTAAGCTCCAGAGTTATTCTTGTTTTCATATTATCCTTTCGCTAGCCCTGCTGAGCCTTCCCTGACTGTGTTTGATTGCTACCTACATTACAAGCCATTGGCCTCATTTGATATTTGTCCTAAGCCTAGCTTGGGGGAGCGAGTATTAGTTTTGGTTTGGTTTGTATTGAATTGAAGTGCTCTAGTTGTGGTTTAGAAGGATGGAAAAGTATGTTTAGTGAGCTTTGAAATTGAATTGAAAGTTCGAAAAAAAAAGAAAAAAGAAGTGAAAAATGAAATGAAAAAGAAGTGAAAAAAAGTTGTTAATAAAGTGAAATAAAAAGGGTTATGAGTGAATTTCTTGAGTGAAAAAGGTTGTTGATTATATTTGGAGATTGTTGGTTGTTGCATGGAGTTGTTATGACCTTTCATGGTCATGTTTTCAGTTATATGATGCTCCTTCTTCTTGGTTTTTCCACCACAATTCCCGAATTATTCCATACCTTTAACCTCAGCCCCATTACAACCCTTAAAAGTCCTCTTGATCATTGTGTATTCTATTGTTGAGTATTAAGTGTGTCAAAAAGTCAAAGTTAAAGAGTATATGTTTCATCTGAGTCGACTTGTTTTAGGCTGAGTGTAATCATTTATCCTTTAAACACATGAGAGATTTGAGCGCACATGACTATAGTGAGGTCTGTCAGGTTTGGTTAAATCCAGCTTGGGAGAGATTGTATGTGGTATGATTGGAGAGTCGATTGCGATACATGACATGCTATGCGGCTTTGTTCGAGCTTATTTTAATGCTTGGTTTGTGTAGTGATTAAATCTCTTGTGTTTTCAGTTGAGTGTTTAGCCCTGTTGTAGTCCTATATTGTAGGTCGTATTTCTTGTCCAATGTTAATGTCTTATTGCTTGGGGACAAGCAATGGTTTAGCTTGGGGGAATTTGATAAGTCATTTTTATATATAGTTTTTAGGTGCATTTAGGTTGCATTTTAGAGCATTTAGATTCATATATTTAGGTTCATTATTGCATTATATTCTTAAGTTATGTTATTCTACTCCTATTTGGTATGTTTTTTTGTTTTTGATGAATTTCAGGTATTGAGAACGTATTTGGAGTATGATTAACTAAACTTGAGGATTAGGAACACTTGGAAGGAAGATACAATGCATAAGGATCGTTTGGAATATAATTAGTACGAGTTTAAGCGAAAACAAAATGGAAAATCATTAGAAGAAATGTGAAAAAAGAGTAATGTCTACTCTTCTGATCATAACTTTTGATGTGCTTCTTAGAATCGAATAATTCCAGTAGATTGGGAAACTAGACTTGAAGAGATTTCCAACGATAGGTGGCACGCCCCGAGAAGATTTCTAGTCAAGGAGTTAGGCCTTTCGGAAGATTGCACTGTTTCAGCTGGAATCTGCCACGCGTACGCGCGGATCACTATTCCGCCCATTTAATGATATTTTGACTTTCCTTATCTTGTAAATTACTTTCCTAGTCATATTAGGTTATTGAATATTATTTAGAGGAGGAATAACTCTCTCTTCCCTCCTCCCCTCCTCCCTTCTCACGTTATTTTCTTTTCTTAGGTTTTAGTTTAGTTTTCTCTTTTTCCTTTTTTTCTCTCTAGTTTTTTTTTCATGGCAAACCCTAGTTTCTCTTTTCTTCATTAATTCATGAGTTTATAATTTTCATCTCTTTTCTTTCATTGATTTCTTTGATTATGCTTTCCTTTGTAGATTTTAATTTCATTATTTATTTCATGATAGAGTAGTTTTTATTTTTAGGGTTTGGGAATCCATGTTTATATGCTATGATTCTTGATTGATATTTATTGATGGTTTGATTAGTTATTGATATCTCTAATTGATTAGTGTTTTATTGTTAATCTTGCAATCTAATCAATTGTCTGATTAAATATTGCTAATAATTGTTTGTATTGACCAAGATCTTACTTTTAGAGGCTTGCCTACAATTAACAAATCTAATTATGTTGAGTGATCGTACTAGCATATGTTGATTTGAGAGCGTTAAGACCCGACCGTAGATATCTGATTAATTGAACTATTGATGATATTTTGATAGATTATAAGTATAAACATGGTGAACCATTGCCCTAGATCTTTTTACTTTGATTTTCTTTATTTATTAGTTTAGAACCTTAATTCACATATTTCTAATCTTATTTAGTTTCTCCATACCTTAGAAGCTAGATTAGAACAACCATCTCTCTGTGGATTCGACCCTACTTACCCTACGACATTGTTAGAAGGTTTTGCAGGAATTATTTTTGACAGGTCTACGACAAGCTACCAACAACCAAAAACTTTCAGATGATCTAGGAGAGGAGGTTGTTGAAATAGCTTTGTATAGGGAGTAGTCTTTTGAAGACTTTGAAGTGGCATCCTTTTGATAAGATAGGCTGCACATATAAGACAATCTCCCTAAAATCATGCTAGAACTCTAGAATGGAAAAGAAGAGCTCTAGCCGTCTCTAGCAAGTGTCAGTGCTTCCTTTCAACAAATTCCATTTTGCTGAGGAGTATCTGAACAGTTTGTTTGGTGATGAATTCCCTTTCTCTCATATAACTTCTTCATGTCACCTTCTCCTAGCTCTTTATTATTATCATACCTCACACAAATAACATGTGCATTAAACTGTGTTTCAACATAAGTAAAGAAGGTTTCAAGCACATGAACATAATTTGACTTATATTTCAGAAAATGCACCCAAGTGAATCTTGTAAAATCATCTACTATTGTCAAAAAATGAGTACATGCTGAATATGTTTTAGTCTTCGGTTTTTTCACCATATACCCCTGACAAATTTTTTTTTGCACCGTATACCCTTTCAACTTTCCAAATTCACCATATACCCCTCACTTTTCGAAAAATACATCAACTTACCCTTAATGACTAACGGTGTTAGACTTCCGTTAGTCATTAGGCCCTAATCTTCTCCAAATCCTAATTAACTACCCTAAACCCTAAATAATCCTAAACCCTAAATAACCCTAAAAACAATAATAAACCCTAAAAACCTAACTAACCATAAAAGCCCACCAGCCCACCACCCACCCCCAGGCCACCACCCCCAACAACCCCAGCCCACCGCCCACCTCCCCGCCACCCCCACCCCCCAGTGCAACCTCGCCACCCACCACCCCCACCCCCGCAACCTCGCCGGCCCCCTTCCCCACCCCCACCCCGCTCCCCATTCCACCGGATTTTCGCACCTTTGACCCCCCCACCCCACCGGATTTTCGCATCCGTGACCCCCCACCCCACCAGATTTTCGCACCCCACCACTACCGATTTTCGCACACCGCCCTCCCCCACACACACCCCATCTTCCCCCCCCTCCCTCTCCCCTTCCCCGCCGACCCCCTCCCCTCCCCTCCCCTTCCCCTTCCTGTGTGAACCCCCTCCCCTCCCCTTCATCAACAATCATCTCACCACAACACCACTTGATTCCACACCACGACCACCACCTACGCATCATAAATCCGCCACCTCCTTCGACAATAAAGCCACCACCTCCTTCGTCAACAATTGGTTGCAACATCAACAAAGCCACCACGGCCATCAACAAATCATTGCAAAGATCCTCACCGTCGCTTTTCCGCCATCCCCCTAATTTCACAATCGAGACCTTCCGATTGTATCATTGGTTCTTAATTTCACAATTCTACAACAAAATCGAAGCAAAACTAAAAAAAAAAAGAAAAAAGAAACTGGAGTATGAATTATGGCGGGTATTGAAGAGAATTTTGGGTTCTTTGCGGGGAGGGGAGGGGGGGGAGGGTTGTGCGTCGGCAGGGAAGGGGAGGGGGGCTTCAGGGGAGTGGGGAGGGGGATTCGGGGGTGGGGCCGCATGGGGAGGGGTAGCTTCGGGGTGGTGGGGAAGGGGAGGGGGACTGCTGGGTGGTGGGGAAATGGGGTGGTGGGGCTGCTGGGTGGTGGGCCACTGGGGGGAGGGGTGGTAAGAGTAAGGGTTAGGGTTAAGGTATTAGATTAGGGGTTAGGGTTAGGATTAGAGGTAGATTTAGGTTAGTTAATTAGGGTTAGAGGAGGGATTAGGGGTTAATGACTAACGACGTTAGCCTTCCGTTAGTCATAAGGGTAAGTGGATGTATTTTTTAAAACGTCGGGGGTATATGGTGAATTTGGAAATTTGCGAGGGTATATGGTGCAAAAAAAATTTTGTCAGGGGTATATGGTGAAAAAACCGTTTAGTCTTATATGGGCCCCAAACATCTATATGTAATATTTCAAATGGCTTAGTAGTTTTGATACTACTAGTGGGAAAAGATTTTCTAGGTTGTTTAGCAGCTGGACATTGTCATAGAACAAGCTTTTACATTGCATTCACGCAAAGATATGACTTATTTGACGAAAAGGTAAGTATCCCGAACGAAGGTGCCAAAGGTTGGCTTTATCAATGACTGATAAACAAGCAACAGAGGGTGTAAAAGACTTCACAAACTTCTCAGTAATAGCATCCACATTGTATAAGCCTCCCTTCAATTTACCAAGAAGCATTAAAGGACCTGTCTGTCCCTGAAGAAAACAACTGCTGTGAGTAAAGGTAATTTGACAACTCAGGTCATTACATAATTTATGTGTTGACAAGAGATTAAACTGAAAATCAGGGATGTGGAGAACATTAGTTAACAAGATATCCTTGGTCAACTGAACAGAACCAACATGAAGAACGGGAATTTGCCTGCCATCTGGTATAGTGATATAGTGATTTGGATCATTTATTGGTGTGTAATCAAGAAAACAATCCAAGTTAGAACATATGTGGTCAGTAGCACCACTGTCTAACAACCATGTATTGTTGAGACAAGTTAACAAGCAATATGTACCTGTTAGTAAGGCATGTCCAGCTGATTCATCACCAGTAGAAGTTTTGATGAAGAAGGGTTGTTCTATTGTTGTTGAAGCAAGTTCATCAACTGATTGAACTGATCCACATATATAGAATTAGCTTTGATTTCAGTATTGTTGTATCCAGAACCAGAAGATTTAGTGGATTGAGTCATAGCAGCAACTCTCTTATCTTTGAATCACTTAAAACCAGGTGGAAAACCATGCAATTTGAAACATCTTTCTGCACTATGGCCTGAAAATTTTATAGTGAGTACAATTAATAATGTGCTCCAGGTCTTTTGCTGCCAGTGAGGTTTTATGTTTTGTTGTAGGAAGAAGGATAGGTGGTTTTGTGATTTTGTGAAGTATTTTGGTAAGGTTTGTATGGTTTTCTATCAGCAACAAAGGCTAAGGATTCAGAATTGGAAGAGAGCTGAGCAACCTCCTTGTGTCTTTCTTCTTGTGCAAATATTCTGTAGGCATGGGCTACTTTAGGAAGGGGTTAATTGAGTCATAAGGATATTTCCTCTCACAGTGGAAAATCATTCATTCAGTTTCATCATGAACTGAAGTAACCTTTGTTCTTGTTCTCTTGTATGTATTTTCTAATAAGTTAAGTTGTAAGTACATTTGTGACAAGTACAATAAGGCAAAGGATTATCATCATTAACAGTATTATCCAAATTAGCTAATAACCAAGCTATCACCAAGTTATTGCACCTTTCCCAAGCAGTAAATTCAGCTGTTCCAATATCAGGAATTTCAAGGCTTCCATCCACAAATTTCAGTTTGTTTTTAGCAGATAAAGAAATGATCATTGAGCGTTTCTAATCATTGAATGCACTGCCATTAAACTTCACAGATACAATCTGAGTTGTATTTGCATCAGAAGGATGAATATAATACACACTACTAGGATCTTGATTCAGAGGTAAGGAATTTGGAATAGAATTTGGAGTTTCTAATTCAGGCATTTTTTAGAGAAACAACAAACTCAGTTTGAAATGAATCAAGTAGATTGAAATGAATCAGTTAAGGGCCTGTTTGGGAACTAGAATTTTATTTGAAATTCTGAATTTGGCCCAAAATCAGGTGTTTGGGTACTCAATGGAATTGGATTTGGAATTAGGCCAATTACACCTCAATTCCAAGCCATGTTAAAAAAAGCTATTTTCAAATCACACCTCCTCCCCATGTGATTTCAATTTCTGGCCCAGTCCAAATCTCACCCTTTCCCCTAAAAAAACACGATTCTCTCTCTCTCTCCTCCCTCAGCGTTCGATTTCTTCAACGTTCGATTTCTCCAAAATGAAATTTCAATTTCTGCCATATTCGATTGATCTCAAAAATTAAAAGAACGAATTTGCGGTTGATATCAAAGATTGAAGGAACGATTTTGGATCTCAGAATATTCGATTGAAGGTACAATTTTTTTTTTCATCTTTATCTACTTCTGTAATTAGGTTTTGTTTTCTAATATCGTTGAGTTTATAATTTTTTTTTGCTTTTTTAATGATTAAATATGTGAATTTGATGTTTCTTTGACTATAATCGTATTGCGTTTTACTTATTTATGTCGGATTTTGCGGAATTAGAGTTTGGGTTCGCGGAATTAGGGTTTGGGTTCGGAATTTGCGTACATTCATGATTTAGTAGATTCATGTTACTGCATGTTCTTCAATGATAAAAAAAGTTTCAGCAAGTAGTTATAACTTCACAGATCATAATACATGGATTGAGATTGCAAAAATTTTAAATCTGTACACGAAATATACAAGTGTGTATTCTATCATACTGAAATCTGGACATACAAATCATTTTCATTGACCCTATAATCTGGTTTTATGCACAAACTTTACATAGGAACACAACTTTTGACCTAAGAAACAACTCCTAGAAACTCCAGTTTTAGTTTCAAGCTTTGGTGCTGCAATTTTCTTTCCTGTTTCAATTTAATTTTCTTCCTTATGTGATATGTTACCTTCAGTTGTCACCCACCAAACTGACAATGTGATCTCAACTTATAAAAATTAGCTAAAACATGGGAAGCACTCCTACATAATGCCTAGTCCAAAGTTTATAATATTTTGGGGTTTGTGCTCTGCCAATAAGCTCGACTGCTTGAGCATTTATAAACCTTAAAGTTGAGACCTGATCTTATTTCTAAGTTTTATATGAAATGTATTATAAGGCCCTCCACCTTGGGCAGACATGGCAAATCATGGATGCAATTACTCTTCCTATAGAAAAATGGGGTGTAAATGTTCAACCTTATTCTGCTGAAGTGGTTTTGTCCCAATTTGACCTTAGTCGTCAGGTTAGTTTTGTGATCAAGTAGTTATATTCATGCTTTGTTGGATGTTTAATTTTGATGTTGTTGGAGCAGTTTTCTTGAAGTTTGGCTATGAGATGGTGATGGGTTTGTTATTTATTAATCTTTGGCTATTTTTATGTCTCAGTATATAGCAAGATACAATATGTCTCATGATCAACAAGTTTCTACTATTAGAAAGCGAACTAGAGATGACAATGATGATGAAATGGAACTTATTGCAATAGTTAGTGGCTTTATTATGGTAGCAGTGGGTGCATGGCATAATTGGTTTTCCAAACAATAGCATGGAATTAGAATTCGGGAATTCAATTCCAATGTTTTCCAAACACATACATAGATTTGAAATATTGGAATTCAATTCCCATGTTTCCCAAACAAGTTTGAGAAATTGGAATTGGAATTCAAATACATGATTTCAAATTTTAGAATTAAAATACAATAATTAAAATGAAATCCGGGTTCCCAAACGCTACCTAAAAGAATTCTAAAAATTCAAACTAGAATTTCAAGAAATAACTTCAGATTAGTTCAACTTTCAACTAATTGAACTACTATGAAATGATCAACTCAGAATAACAGATTAACAGATCAGATTGTAGATTGAACCAATCTCAGCAAACAATCTTAGATTCTAACAATCAGTATTTCAATTGCAGCAATTGAATTGAAAAGAAAAATGAATTTCTCAAAGGATCAAGGAAGAATAACACCTGATTTCAGAATTTTTAGCTATTTTCGGATCTTCATAATGAAGATATTCAGCTGCAATTGTAATCTTCGAATGCGGAATTTCAGTAAGATGATGAAAGATTGATCGCAGAAAAATTCTGCTCTGATACTGTTTGGGCTCAATAAATGACCAGCCCAATACCACAAGAAAATGATCTTAGTCACTAGACAGGTGGCAGCAATGGGTTCCACTTGAGAGTTGACCTAATTCCAGGAGTTTAGGGATCCACAAAAGGGCTGGAAAAGATGGTTACCTCAAAAGGCAACATAGCCACTTATCCCAAGAAAGGCTCATCCAATCAATGTTACCTGTCTGGGAATTCCCAACAGTATAACTAGTCTCATCAATGAACATGTATTCAATTCTAACCTACCAAAAAGCTAGAGCATCTCTCTCTATATTGATCACTCTCTCTCTAAATCACATATGACTTGAGCGTCGGGGAGGCAATCCCGGAACAACCCCCGGGGTAGCCTAACCTTGTTTTGCAAGATTTCGGCGTACGGACAACGAATCCCAGGCGAACGTTCTTGGGGCCCACATCAAATCTCTTAACCTGTTACAATCCTCAATTTCTTGACAGAAACAGTTTGGCGCCGTCTGTGGGAAGTTACAAACAAAGTAGCTTCGCCACCACTCAGTATGATTCACCTCATTGCCATTCAACAATGGCCCCAACAAGGAACACTCGCTCACAAGCTAATCCCAACCGGCCTAATACCTCACGGTATAATCCACAAGCTATCAGAGGTCCGGACGAGCACCTTCACCCCATCGTACCCCACGGTACAATCCCTGGATCCCGAAGGCGAGCAGTCCAATGAGAATCAGCTTGTGCCATCGAATCAGTTGCAACAAGCCGATCCCCAACCCATATCCACAATAGATATTACTCTGATAGCTGCTTAGCTCCAGTAGACCCTACAACATAGCCTAATGGAAATGTTGGCAAACCTACAGCAGAGGCGCCCACAACCAAACCCCAAGAAGCAAGCTTTGGTGCCCTCCCTTCGGGAAGAAAATATCCCTCGCTCTGTCCATGGTCAGCCTAGCCGGCAACGATCTGGAGTGAGGGAATACAACCAACACGATCGACAAAGATCGAGACAGGGGGAAGACGAGCACCATCCACCCAAAGGAAGGTCCGCTCGGAGAGGGGAGGAAACCCATGTTTCTAAATCACCAAGGGGCAATGTCGGACAGAAACCTAACGACGCTCGACATTTCTTCAATGAGAAGCGCCTCAGCAAGGGGTATGATGCCAGATATATCCTTGACAGGAAGGCCTCAACGGGAAGGGCATGGTGACTCCGCCCAATCCAGACCCCCTCGGATTAATAGTGACGCCCTCAAATTCATGGTCCCATTCAGTCAAGCAATCCTGGAAGCAACCAGTCCCGAAAAAATCAAGACGCCCACCATTGAACCATTTACGGGCCTAACCAACCCGGATGATCACATGGCCACATACAAAGCTCAAATGAGCGTTCAAACAAGCTGCGAAGCTACTTGGTGTCGCTTCTTTCCCACAACACTGAAGGGACTAGCTGAACTGGTTCCAAGAACTCCCTGCTGGGATCGTAAATGATTTCTCGGTACTAGAGGACCTATTCATCCATCAGTTCGTTGCGGGAAAAAGGTAGAGGAAAACGAGCCTTCATCTGATGGCGGTCAGACAAGAGATGAACGAAAGTTTAGCTGACTACATCAAAAGGTTCAATGAGGAATCATTGAAAGTTTCAGATTTGCAAGATGCGGTAGCATTCGCTGCCCTGATGTCCAGACTCCAACCCCGTCGGTTGAGATGGTCCTTGGCTGAAAACGAAGTTAAAACCTTCTCCGAAACAATGAGCATGGCTCAGAGGTTCATCCAGGCGACCGACATATGCTGCCACTCGGATGATGGGAGTAAGAAGGGGAAGGAAGAAGGAAATCACAAGGACCAGCCGAAACAACAAAAAACGGGAGGTCGGTCAGACAGATTCAATGACCATGGCAATGACCCCCGGTTCAGCAAAAATAGGAGGGAGATATACTTGGACATCAAGGATAAGTCCATGCTTCCTAGGCCTCACCCAATCAGAACTTCATCTGCTCATCAAGATAAGAGCCAATGGTGCGAGTATCAGAAGGGGAGGGTGGCCACACCACCAAAGACTATAGAGAGTTGAAGAAATCCCTCGACAACTTAGCGGATCAGGGGAAGCTGAACCGCTACCTCAAGCACTCGAAAGAGGAGAAGGGCAAGCAAAAGGAGGACCAAGAGAACAGTGGGGACACAGAGGGGTTCATCGGGGTCATAGCTGGTGGTTTTGCATCGGGAGGCCTAACCGGCCGATCACACAAAGCCCACCTACAGAGTCTCAAGCACCAACTGCTTCACGTCCATCACCCCCGACCCGACTGCCCTGTAATGACGTTTAGAGAATCTAGTCGGACTCTCCACACCCCACATGATGACTCCCTGGTAATCGAACTAAAGGTGGCCAACACTAGGGTCAAGAGAGTACTGGTCGATAGCGGGTCATCTGCTGACATAATCACCCTGGAGTGCCTCAAGAAGTTGAAGTACAGCCAGAAGGATGTAACACCCCTAAATCAACAACTCATAGGCTTCGGGGGAAACTCGGTGCACCTAGTCGGATCTATAAAGCTACCCACTCGGATAGGGAAGAAAGGCAAGGGAAGAAGCCTACTGATCGACTTCCTAGTGGTGGACATCCCTCTGCCATACAATGTCATAATGGGAAGGCCGACTCTGAACAAAGTTAAAGCTGTAATTTCAATCTACTAGCTCCTCATGTAGTTCGAAACCGACGACGGTAAGGTCGGAAAGATTCAAGGGGATCAGCAAGCAGCAAGGGAATGTTATGTCAACAGCCTCAAAAGCAATGTCGACGTCCAAGAGGACTCGAAAAAGAGAAAGCGAGAGGAGAATCAGCCAACAAGCGACCTCGGGGTATACATTACTGAAAACGCTAAACAGTACGAGCGCCCTCAGCCAGCTGAAGACGACGAAGAAGTTGTCATCGACAAAGAACTCGGTCGGACGTTGAGGGTAGGCAAAAACATGGATCCTCGAGCAAGGGAGGAAATCATCCATGTGCTCACTGAATACAAAGACGTCTTCGCCTATGAGGCCTCGGAGATGCCAGGCCTAGACCCCAAAATCATGTGCTATGAACTCAACATCAAAGAAGGGTTTAAGCCAATCAAGCAATAGCTGAGACATTAGGGTCCCGAGCGGAACGCCGCAACAGCAGCCGAGGTCAAAAAATTGCTTGAGGCAGGTTTCATAGAAGAGTGTCAGTACTCGGAGTGGTTGGCCAATGTAGTGCTGGTCAAGAAGTCAAGCGGAGCATGGAGGATGTGCATAGACTTCACAGACCTGAACAAGGCCCGTCCAAAAGATAACCATCCCCTTCCCAAAATCGACAGGTTGGTCGACTCAACGGCTAGGCATGGTCTTCTAAGCTTCATGGATGCAAATGCTGGATACCATCAAATCCCAATGGCTAAACACGATCGTGTTCATACCACCTTCGTCACAAACCAAGGCGTATACTGTTATAAGATGATGCCATTCGGACTCAAGAATGCAGGGGCTACATACCAGCGAACAGTTAACAAAATCTTCAACGACCAGCTTGTTCGGAACATTGAAGTGTATGTTGAGGACATGATCGTCAAAAGCAAAGCACATGGGATCACCCCTCAGATCTAAGGGAGACCCTCAGATCCTTGAGGCGGTTCTACATGATGCTAAATTCGAAAAAGTGCGTCTTCGGAGTAAAGGGAGGGAAATGCCTCGGATTCCTGGTGGATGAGAGAGGAATCAAGGCCAACCTAGATAAGATCAAGGCGGTAATGGAAATGAAATGTACGAGAGGTGCAACGCCTAACTGGTTGTTTGGCGGCCCTCAGATGCTTCCTCTCCAGGTCAGCGGACAAAAGCCTTTGTTTTTTCAAGGCTTCGAAAAGAAAAGAATTCACTTGGGACGAATAAGCTGAACAAGCCTTCGCGTCCCTCAAAACACACTTATCAACTCTCCCTAAGCTGATTTCCCCTTTGCCGGGGGAAACCTTGTTCATATACTTGGCTGCATCAGAATACGCGGTCAGTGCCGTTCTGGTAGCCGAAAGAGTAGAAAAGCAGCACCCACTCTACTTCATAAGCCACACCTTCCGAGGGGCGGAAGCTAAGTACAGCGAAGCAGAGAAGATGGTCTTCGCCCTTATAATGGCGAGTCGGAAGTTGAAGCCCTACTTCCAAGCCCACCAAATCAAAGTCCTCACAGGACAGCCGCTCAGAAAACTAATCGAGAGCAGGAATCAATCCAGTCGGATGACTGACTGGGCAGATCAGCTGGCCGACTTCGGGTTGGAATATGAGCCAAGAAGGGCCATCAAAGCCCAAGCCTTGGCAGATTTCATAATAGAATGCACCACTAGACCCCCGGTCGGCGAGCAAGATAGTTGGGAGTTACAGGTGGATGGATCATCCACCAAGACAGGGTGCGGAGCTGGGCTAGTAATCAAACCTCCCGTCGGAGAGAAAATGGAGTATGCCATAAAATTTAAATTCTTGGGATCAAACAACTGAAGCACTCATACTCGTTATCCAACTTTGCATTCTGGTTGGAGCCACATCCATCAAAGCAAAATCCGACTCACAACTCATAGTGGGCAAGTGTCGGGTGAATACAAGGCCAAAGAAGATAACATGAGAATGTACTTGGCCAAAACTCAAGAGTTCATCAGTTCGGCATCACCCACATACCCAGATCGGAAAATCAACAGGCTGATGCACTGGATCGGATGGCAAGCTCAGCAGAAGGGTCAGCCCCTCGGACCATCATGTGGGAAGTTCTACATCAGCCGAGTACCAACGCCAAAGAACAGTTGGTGTTGAATCAGTCATCCACATGGATGGAAGAAGTAATGAAGTATCTAAGGGACGGGGAATTACCCGAGGATAACAAAGAGGCCGAGCGGGTCAAGCACAAGTCAGGATGGTTCTTATGGCATGAAGACCAGCTCTACAAAAAATCCTTTACCCATCCCTTGCTCAAGTGTGTAACCCTCGAAGAGGGGGACTACATACTAAGGGAAATCCACCAGGGAGCATGTGGAAGTCATCAAGGGGGAAGGACTATAGGAGGGAAAGCCCTCAGAGCTGGTTACTACTGGCCAACCCTGAAATCGGACGCACACGAGCTAGTTAAGAAGTGCCCCTCTTGCCAGATCCACTCGGACATTCCAAGAGCACCTACCACCCCGCTGACCACCATCTAAGCAGTTTTGCCGTTCGACAAATGGGGGATGGACCTCCTCGGCCCATTCCCCCCAGCCTCAGGTCAAAGAAAATTCTTGATAGTTGCAATTGACTACTCCACCAAGTGGACAGAAGCCGAGCCACTGTCTTCAATCACCGACAAGCAAGTTCAGGCGTTCATATGGAGAAATATTATCACCAGGTTCGAAGTACCAAGAGCACTAGTCTCCGACAATGGACGGCAGTTCAACAGTGGTCCTGCTCGGAAGTATTGTGCCCGATTCGGAATACAGACCAGATTCTCCGCAGTATCAAGGCTGCAAACCAATGGAAAGGTCGGGTCGGCTAACAAGATCGTCCTCAAGGGGATCAAGAAATCCGTGGAAGATGCTAAAGGCGCGTGGGTCGACGACCTATCAGGAGTCCTTTGGTCCGCTCGGATAACTACAAAAGAAGCAACAGGTCATTTTCCCTTCAGCCTAGTATACGGAAGTGAGGCGGTCCTCTCAGTGAAGGTCGAATCCCCTCACCTTGAATGACATTCTATGAGTTCGAGCAGAACAAAGAGGAGAAACCTGTCAATTTGGATCTACTGCCATAAACTAGGGGTAACGCATTGCTAAAGTCCATCCAGTACAAGCAACTGATCACTCGGCAGTACAATCGCCGAGTCAAAGGCAAGACAATCCGGCTCGACGATTGGTGGTTTGGAAAGTTGAGGCTACATGACTTTCACATCTCAAAGGAAAGTTAGGACCTAACTAGGACAGTCCCTACAAAGTAACAGAAGTAGTCAAACCCGGTACATTCCGACTGGAAACCCCGGAAGGTGTACCCTTGGCCCGACCTGGAACGTGGACAACTTAAAAAGATTCTATATATGTATAGTGTTCGTTACTTGCAATAGGGGCATAACGTGTAATAGCTGAGAGACAATTGGTGGCTCGGAAAATTTTGTAATTAGTCGGTCTACAAGACTTTGACAGTCGCAATGTAGTTCGACACATTTTATAATCAATCAAAATAGAAGACTTAACCAGTCAAAAGTATTCTTCATAATTCAATAAACGACTTAACCAGTCGGATCGCAATGACTTAACCAGTCGGATGAACGAAGGTTACAACCAAGAGATTTTAACTTAACCATTTATTAAAGAAAAGAGACAAGTCAGTCAGACAAAATAAGTCAATCGGGAAATATTGCAATTAACAAACACAAATAGAGGTGAAGAAATATTGAGGTTTCATTACTTAGTCGAACCAAAAGTTTACAATGCAAGCCGAGCCATAACAAGAGCTGGCAAAGCGAAGGCGAGAAAGACAATTAAGTACAAAAGCAGAAGAGGGCCTAAGAAGTTGGGGGAGGGGGAATATCAGAGACGCTCCCAGCATTCTCGGCGCCCTGGTCATCACTCTCATCCTCCTCATCATCATCATAATCATCTTCATCCTCAACCTGGACCTCCTCGTCCAAATCCATCTCGCGCCGAATCTCAGCAACCTCGGTGTCATAGAATTCTTGGTACTTGGACCAGGCATCGGTCCAGACAAGAGTGGAATGAGACTCAGCTAGCGCCTTCTTCAGCCGGTCCAGGGCCTCGTCCTCCCTTATCTTGTGAGCTTTGTGACCCACTTCATTGCTGAAATCGGCGCAAGCCTCGGTTTGCTGCCACTCGGTAAACCACTGCTCCTCGGACTTAGCCGCTTTCTTAGCCTCCTCCAACCGATTGCGGATATCAGCCAAATCCTTCTCTGCCTCCTGCAGCTTGGCTTCCGCATCGCCCTTGGCAGTCAGGGCGGAATCGCGGGCAAGGATAAGGTCGGCCCTCTCCTTCTCCCACCGATCCCGCTCCTCTTGGAAGCCCTTTTGGTCGGCATCAATGACCCTCAAAGCATCATCGAGTTTCGACTCGGCAATGCGTTTGGCCTCCTTGGCATTGTAGACCTCATCGAAATGCTTCTTTGCATTCGCTCTCAGGTCCTCCACCTCCTAAGACAAACTCACTCGGTTCTAAGCGACATTTGTCAGTCGAGCGGAGAACGGTCAAGGAAAAACAAAAAGTTAGACGAATGAACAGAGGAAAGTCACTTGGAAGAAACGAAAGGGATCACAAAAAACTTACGTCAAGCCATGAGCGGAAAAGCTCATTCATCTCATTATTCCCCGAGGTGACATTGATGTAATCCCGGTCGGCAGGAGTGTACATATGCTCTAGGGCCTTCCACCTCTTGTCTTTTTTCGAGCGGCTGAGCCCGGTAAATGGCACGGCCGCAGCAGCTTGCTCGGTAGAAATTCCCCTCGGCTCCTCATAAGTTGGGGACTTGGGAGTATACTCCGGAATTCCCATAGGTTGAAAGTTCGACGAGTGCAAGGAGATGGTGGCCCCATCGGCCTTCTGGGATGACCCCACACCCGGATTGGATGGGCTAGTCACCTCAACAGACATGGCCCTCTCACGATCAGCCTTAGCCTTGGCCAAGGCCCTCTCAGTTTGAGCGACCGTGTTAGCCGACAGCTCTTTTCTCTTCTTTAGCTTCGGCTTTGCAGGATCCTGAAACATAGAAATAGTTAGTATTTTCCAGAAATAAGACGTAAAACGGATTCGGAAAAGATAATCACCTTCGGCGCAGCTGGCACCTTCACAGTTTTGGCTGCTAACTCCGCCCTCAGTCGGTGAGCCCTCATCGCCACGGAACTTAGTTTGTTGGCCATATTAGGATTCAAGTCGGTCAAGAAGATCCGAGTTGGTTCTGCAAAAAGAAAAAAAGTTCGGTCAATAAAGAGGGAAGCAAAAATCTGATTCGACAGCCAATAAAACCCCATCGGCAGATTACCCTTCGGGAAAGCTGGACTCAAACCCATGGCGGACAAGAACCTCTCGTTCTTGAAGAGTTGGCAGCTGGGTAGCCAGTTGCCAACGACGTACACTTCACCCCTGTTAACAATCTTGGACTGGGTCTGCATGTAGCAGGCCGCTACAGCTTCCTCGTCGGAAAGGTTGGGGACTCGGAAATTTAAATCAAAGCCTGGCTCCCCCTCCGGACGAACCAACGAAATTCCCCAATCTCAGCCACAGTACACAAAAGCGAACTCCCGTCGGAACCCCTTTTGAGAAGTTGGCAGATGGGTCACCGTCCTATACCCCCTTTCTGACCTGGAAGCTCCACCAGCCCGGGCCAGTCTCTCCAGCCATCATTTCTACCAATTTTTTACATGTGTCTCCATAAAACGAGGGTCGGTTGAACACCCAGTATCTCACAAAGAGCTTGAACAGCGAGTATACCTCCCCATGAATTCGGTGAAATTTGGCTAAGTGCCAGATTGTAAGCATTCAATATTTCCTTGACGAAAGGAGACAAAGGAAACCGAACCCCCATCTCCTTGACCTTGTAATAAACGGCTGTACATCCGGGCGGAGGTGCTAGTACGGTATGGTAAGCCTCCAATCGGACCAGATGGTAGGAGTCCTTTATTTGAAACTTCGCGATAATGCCCCGGAGATCTTCTTTGAGAGCCTTCATCAAGCCGGGAAGGGGAAAGAAGGATACAAGCCACCCTTTCGGATCCAAATCCGGGAACTCTGGCTGACCCGAGGTCGATGGTTGCTCGTCGGAAGCTGGCATGGCTACCTTAACTACACCATCAGACAACAATTTGTCTAAGTAACTCCTCGAGGAGGGATAGGCTAGGGACACCTCCCAAGGGTAGGGAATGATGCCCTCGGCCTCCTACTCCACTGACGACGAGGAACTCGGAAGAGAAACGGCGTCAGGGACAGCCGAGGGGTCGGGGCAACCAACTAGAGTTGACACCAACGTTATTCCTACCCCCCTCACCTCCTCGGACAATTTATAGCGAGGAGAGGTCGGGGGGTCACTGACTCGGACGAATCTCCCATTATTTATGAACAGTGGAGTCGGCCGAGATTTGATAAAAGAAAAGGAAAAGAAACCTAAAAGAGAGTCAGCAGCGTACCTGGTAGGACGAAGAAAATTCGCAAATTGACAAGAACTTGCAGAGAAGTGAAGAGAGCTTTTGAGAGAGAGAATTTGAGAAATGAGCAAATGATCCTACACTCTCCCTCCTTATCCGTATATATAGGCGCAACTCGGGGGACCCGCTACGACAACCTCCCCGCGTTACCTAAATGGGCTTTTTAGGGAGGCCCAACTGGACCTATTCAGCCCATATACTAAAGCTCCAGGAAGATGAAACGCCAAGACTCGGAGCCCAAGGGAGGTGAAACGTCAAAACACCTCCTCAACTGCTCTCTCAGTCAGCTCCAAGGGAAAGGGACCCCAAACTTCACAAGTATCCAAGGCTGCCATGTGGCATTCATGGTCATCTTCACCCGCTCGGATCGAAAGGTAGTTACCATCCAAGTAGCACCCACTCGGACACTCTGGGGCTCATTAGCCCTTGTCCGAGTGGCGTCCTACTCCCTCGATCAGCATGGATTCCTCCTACTCCTCTACCGAGCCGCTCTACACCTAGTAAAAAATGACTAAGTGCCTCATGGCACCCACTCGGACAGTCTGAGGCTCATTAAGCCCTTGTCCAAGTGGCGTCTTTCTCCCTCGGTGAGCATGAAGTCCTCTTACTCCTCTGCTGAGCCGCTCTACACTAGTAAAAAATGACTAAGTGCCTCATGGCACCCACTCGGACAGCCTGGGGCTCATTAGCCCTCGTCCGAGTGGCGTCCCACTCCCTCGATCAGCATGGAGTCCTCCTACTCCTCTGTCGAGCCGCTCTACAATTTGTCAAATATGACTAACTGCCTCATGGCACCCACTCGGACAGCCTGGGGCTCATTAACCCTCGTCCAAGTGGTGTCCTACTCCCTAGGTTAGCATGGAGTCCTCCTACTCCTCTACCGGGCCGCTCTACACTTAGTCAAATATGACTAAGTACCTCATGGCACCCACTCTGACAGGCTGGGGCTCATTAGTCCTTGTCCGAGTGGCGTCCCACTCCCTCGGTCAGCATGGAGTCCTCCTACTCCTCTGCGGAGCCGCTTCACACTTAGTCAAATATAACTAAGTGCCTCATGGCACCCACTCGGACAGCCTGGGGCTCATTAGCCCTCGTCCGAGCGGCGCCCTATTCCATCGGTCGGCTCGGAGTCCTTTGGTCCCTTAGATGAGCCGCTCGATCGAAAACAGTTTAAGTGCCTCTTTGCCCCGCTCGGATAACAAGAAGCCCACGAACTCCGTCCGAGCCACTCCCTACCCACTCGACTGGTGTGGGAACGCCGCAGTGGGTAGCGATCCCGTCGGCGCAGGACCAATACTGAAATCCCTGCACCCCAGTCGGATATCCCAAGAGGGGATGGCGTCTGTTCCGCCACGGACGGGCGTCACCGGGTCGGACCTCAATGACCTCTATCCCTGGCGTGAGGCTAATTGTTTGTGCTCAATAAATGACCAGCCCAATACCACTAGAAAATGATCTTAGTCACTAGACAGGTGGCAGCAGTGGGTTCCACTTGGGAGTTGACCTAATTTACCTGAAAAGGCAACATAGCCACTTATCCCAAGAAAGGCCCATCCAATCAATGTTACATGTCTCGAAATTCCCAACCGTATAAATAGAACCACCCTCATCAATGAACAGGTATTCAATTCTAACTTGCCAAAAAGTTAGAGCATCTCTCTCTACATTGATCACTCTCTCTACCTCAATTATATCTGACTTGAGCGTCGGAGGGGCGATCCAGGAACAACCCCCGGGGTAGTCTAACCTGGTTTTGCAGGATTCCGGCGTACGAACAACGAATCCCAGGCGAACGTTATTGGGGCCCATATCAAATCTCTCAACCTATTACAATCCTTAATTTCTTGACAGAAACAGATACCATGATGATTTGTGAAGAATCACAACATTTCGACCAAGTGCCAACAAATACGTTACTGCCTATGTAATACTTTACCCTTCGCTTGGTCAACACGCTTATGTTTACAAAGTAACCAAGATATTTCCCCTCATGAACTCAGGAAGAATTCTACAGTGTTCTAACTGTTGCAAATACTAACTCCCCTTTGAATTTTCTACTCATATAGAAGTATATATGGACTGCTGGCCTCTATCATTTGATTGTTGATTAATTCTAATTTCTAAGTTCTATAATCTTGAATTATGTCGTCGATCTCCGAGAACTACTTTCGCCGGTTCTCTCCGATCCCATCCTTCCTATACTCGGCCTCGTCCTCGTTAACAATTGATCAAGCAGTGTCAAAAAATACTAGTGAAATAATGGTAGGAGCTCCAAGTGAGAAGATGAAGATGTATTCACCAAGTTTCTATGCAGCTTGTACTGTTGGTGGAATGCTTTGTTGTGGTCTTACTCATACCGCTGTTACCCCTATGGATCTCGTTAAGTGCAACATGCAGGTAATTACTCCTTTCATTTCACTTTTAACAAATTGTTTACTTGTGATGATAACATTTTCTGGTTATACCATTGTTCTATGTTTGATTTGTAAAGTTTCCTCCGTATATTTTACCTTCTGCTTTCTCTTTTCCCGTTCATCATCTCATCTACGTTCTCATTTTCCCTTTATCACTAAGATTTCTTACAAGAAACCATACAAAGGAAAACTAATTTCATTCAAAAATGTTTGTTATAAGTATAGAGCATAACCATAACTCAAACAGAATTTACGTTGTTCACCAACAAAACTTTGGATGGTCCTTAGGTAGGGGGAGAGGCAATATTTTATTAGCTTTTTTGAATTTTTAATTTTGGAGATAGAGAGTACACAATGTTATTGTTCATGAACAATCATATTTAATTTAGATCCTTCTGAAACGCCATATACAAGGGATCCCAACAATGTTATTGTTCATGAACAATCATATTTAATTTCATCGAGAATGTTTTTAGTACAATGGAACACTTCATATAAACTAACCCATATTAAATTAATTTCATGGCATTAATTTTAGATCAAATAATTATGTTAAATTGGAGTTTTGACAGTATTATTGGATATTTGTCATTGAATTATGCAAACCTAATAATATCTACCACCATTTCAGATTGATCCAGCAAAGTATAAGAACATAACCTCTGGGTTTGGAGTCCTCATGAAAGAGCAAGGCTTTAAGGGGTTGTTTAAGGGTTGGGCTCCAACCTTTTTCGGTTACAGTGCTCAAGGAGCTTTCAAATATGGAGGTTATGAGTTCTTCAAGAAGTACTATTCAGATATGGTGGGTCCTGAGTACACATCGAAATACAAAACCTTGATATACTTAGCTGGCTCTGCATCTGCAGAGGTGATTGCTGATGTTGCCCTTTGCCCATTCGAAGCTGTTAAAGTTCGTGTGCAGACTCAACCTGGCTTTGCTCGAGGTCTGTCTGATGGACTCCCTAAGATTGTCAAGTCTGAAGGTGTTATGGGGTATGTCTGGTTTCTCACCCACAATACCTTGCCTTTTGTTCTTCAATTCGATATGAATCTTTTCTAAACGTTGATCTTATCATCGACTATGATTATCTAGTTGATCTACCATACATTTTCTTTTTATTTCACGGCATGCAATGCACACTATTGACCGTTGAAAACCTTAATTACATATTATAATAAGAGAAGCTACATATATGCATCCGGTATATACACTATTTGCATATCCCACTGTCTCTTATTTTCCTTTGAACAGATGAACCGTTCTCTTAATAGTCTTTCTTCTTCAAATATGCTGTCGAATGATGTTAGTCAGTTACAATAGAAATGATAACTATAGTCTGATCAGATTGGTCAATCCTAGAGTAGAGATATTCGTCAATCTTGACGTCTAGCTACTTCTTACCAACTAAAATGAAATTTAATGTTGCTGTTCTCACAGATTGTACAAAGGACAAGTTCCTCTTTGGGGCCGTCAGATACCATGTAAGTGAAATTGCTCCTTTCAACTTTTTTTCTAGGAGAAAGGAATTTTTATTTGTTGAAGTCTCAAGTAAAAGTAGGTGTTAACTTTAGTCTTTACAGTGAAGTTAAATGATCTGTTTTAATTGCTTCAATTGCAGATACAATGATGAAGTTTGCATCATTTGAGACAATTGTGGAGCTTTTATACAAACATGCCATTCCAACACCTAAAGATCAGTGTAGCGAGACATTCCAGCTTGGTGTTAGCTTTGCTGGTGGATATGTTGCTGGAGTATTATGTGCTGTTGTATCACACCCTGCTGACAACTTGGTTTCTTTTCTTAACAATGCTAAGGGTGCCTCTGTTGCTGATGTATGTTCCCTAATTTCATCTGCTATATCTAATTCCACGCTCTTGCCATTTCCGTAAAATTATCAGTCTTCACTTGATTAGAGCTGTTTTAAACATATTTGGACCCTGTTCTAATTATAAAGAACAGGGCCATAAAATAAACACGTAAATTATGAGGTTAAGACATTGTGACTTAAAATTTGATGAACTTCAGACTTTTGGATCCTCTTGATACGAGGAATCTTATATTGTAGGTCAGTTTGCGTAGTATGAAATTACTCTATGATTTTATTAACATAATTCGAGTTTTTTGCAGGCTGTGAAGAAGTTAGGAGTATGGGGATTATTTACGCGTGGCCTTCCTCTTCGTATAGTCATGATCGGAACTCTTACTGGTGCCCAATGGGGCATCTATGATGCTTTCAAAGTGTTTGTTGGCCTGTATGTTCCACACTCTTGTCTTCTCATATCTACTTGTCCCTACAAAATTAGTGTGCGCTTATGTGAATACATAGATTATAATTTTGATCTCTTTATTCTTCTGTGATTAACAGGCCAACTACTGGTGGAGTCTCTCCTGCTATTGAGGCTGAAAAATGAAGTAGTGTTTGGCAGCATGGTATGGAACAGAATATAGGAATGAAGATTCTTAGCCACAAATTATATGATTTTTTTCCATCTATGAGATGGGGTTACCATGACCCATTTATTTATATAGATAAGTAGAATAGAGCTAATAAATTTTGGAAATTTGGAATAATTCTCAGTATCAAATCGTTAGTATATAAAGGCATTACTATTATTTTTCGTCATACACAACATATTGTGTGTACAAAATGTGCAAAATTAGCTAGAAAAAGGAAGTACAATTATACAATAATTCTTTTTGGTGCTAAGTACGATTATATAGTAATCTTTTTTCGTGATAGGTTAGAGATGAGGATTAGGAATGCCCAACTTATCCAACAAATGAATTGTGAGAGATAAATATTTTTCTAAATTCTAAACCCTTGGTATAATCATTGGAGTGTATCAACAATTTACAATTGGCTGAAACGAACCAAAATGCAAAGTAGCAATATTTTCAGCTCAACTTATAATGGATCACACAAATGAATATATGATGACAATTATCTACATCAATATGTTTCGTCCCCTAATAACGAACATACAGTTAAACACAATATAAAGAGCAACATTTTTTTTTTTTTGAAGGAAAGAAAGCTTAGGAGAACCCCCTAGTCTGGAGGCCAACCTAAAACGTCCTTATGGACGAAAAGAGAAAAATCAATGTCAAAAGGAGGAACTTGATACATAAGATCAGAATAGGAATGACCCCGCCTCGCCATGAGATCCGCCACCTTGTTGGCCTCACGATAACAGTGTTGAACCTGAAAATTGTCAAAATGAGACAAATTAGAATAAATGTCAACCACAATATTTTTAATTTCCCAGGAAACTTTCCAAACTTTTCCAATAAAGTTAATAACAGCAAAATTATCTCCTTCAACCACTAGATTAACAATGTTCAGAGAAAGAGCGGCCAAAACGCCTTCTTTAAGCCCCCAAGCTTCAGCCTGGAGAACATAAATATTCTGACCAAGAGCACGGGCTCCTGCTAAAATGGGATAACATTCAGAGTTTCTAATAACAAAGCCCAACGCTGCATTACCATTAGAAAGTTTAGAACCATCAAAATTCAATTTAAAACAACCTTCTAAAGAAGGAGTCCAGCAAGAAGCAGGGCCAACCCGAGGACCTTTAGAAACCGGCTTACCAGACGACATGGACTTGGAACCAGCCTCCTCCGAGATCAAGGCACTAGACCAGGAAGCAACAAAAGAGATAATAATAAAACTTGCTTTCCGGGAAGAGACAACTTCATCATTGAAAATGAGTTTATTCCTGAAAAACCACACAAACCACCAAACAAACGAAAATTTCGTAATATCTTGTTTGGAAGAAATACTATGGCAAGCTTCTAGCACTGAGCGAAAAGACGAGAGGTTAAGATTAGCTAAGCAGGCATGAGGGATAGGCCAATTAAAACTAGCCTGAAGATGTGCAAAAATATCTAGAGTAAAAGGACAGGCGAAACAAAGGTGAGCAACGGACTCAGTAGCATTGTTACAAAAGACACAATGCTGGGGAAGAAAAATGTGACTTTTCTCAAGGCGACATTTAGAAGGCAACCCATCATTACAAGCTTTCCAAAGGAAATTTTTAATTTTCGGAGGGACAGAAAGACTCCAAATCCAATTAAATTCAACTTTTTCAAAATTAGAGGGGATAAGACCTTGGGCAAGAAGAGCCCATGACTTAACCGAATATTCACCATCAGCCGTGAGGCCGGCCCCACACCAAACTATCAGATTGATTCGAAGACGGAATATAAATAGCACAAATTTGGGACACAATATATGAGGGGGGACTAGAGTTAACAAAACCTGGGGGTCCCAACACTTTGAGGAAGAAAAACAATGACTAACTGTAATATTGGAAGTGCCGGGAACAGGAGAAATAATAGAATTCAAAGGATACTGAAAAATCCAATTATCCAACCAGAAGTTAATGCTCTTATCATCACCAATCTGCCACCGCAACCCTTTCTTAAAAATATCACGAAGACTCAAAAGATTTCTCCATTGCCAAGACGACGATTTCGACGCTTTGATAGTAAAAATATTACTATTTTTAACATACCTTTTGCGAACTAACTTCACCCACAAGTTATTATCATCTTTAATAACTCGCCATAGAAGCTTCATTTGGAGGGCCTGATTCTTGACTTCAGCCTTCCGAAAGCCTAAGCCATCTGCAGATTTGGCTTTGCAAATACGATCCCAGCCAATAAGATTCGGCGATTTATTAGAATTCTCTTTGTTCCAAAATAAATTCCGGTAGGTTTTATCATGATTCGAAAGAATAGTTTTAGGCAGCAGAAAGCTCTGCATTTGATAACTAGCTTTAGCAGAATGGTTAGATTGGATGAGTACAGAACGACCCGCTTGAGACAAAGCATTCGCCTTCCATTTAGGAAGTTGATTTGAAGTTTTACTAGTAACAGAACTAAAGGTTTCTTTAGAAACTCTTGTACTAATAATAGGGCAACCCAAATAATCACCCAAGTCATTGGTTTCTTACATACCAAGAATGGACGCAAAATTACACTTATCCTCCTACGAAACATTAGCAGTACACTGGAAGGAGGATTTATGATAATTGACAAGTTGGCCAGACATAGAACAATATTTATCAAGAATCTGTCTAATAATAAGACAACTATAATTAGTAGCTTTTTCAAAGATCATAGTATCATCTGCAAAGGTAAGAAAGGAAACCCGGGATACCAATTTTACCAATCGAACCCCAATAGGTTTAGAAGGGCCATGAGCAACTGAAGAAAAGAGTCAAGCAAGAAGTTCCGCACACAAAATAAATAAATAAGGGGAGAGAGGATCACCTTGTCTAATACCTCTGGAAGAAGCAAATTGATCCCCAGGTAAACCATTAACCAAAATCGAAAAGGACGCAGAAGAGACACAAGCCTTAATCCATCCCACCCATTGAGGAGAAAAACCAAATTTTTCTAAAGAGGTAAAGATATACCCCCATTTAAGCCGGTCATAAGCCTTTTCCATGTCTAGCTTAATAGCAATCCAACCATTGGAACCAACTTTACATTTGAAAGATTGGAAAATTTCATGGGCAATCAAAATATTATCTTGGATCAATCGATCCGGGACAAAAGCCCCTTGAAATGGATGGATAACTTTACCCATGACTTCTTTTAATCTGTTGCTTAAAATTTTCGAGATAATCTTGTAAATGGTGGAGCATAAACTAATAGGGCGAAAATGATTCGCCGAAGAGGGATTATCAATTGTTGGGATCAAAGCTAAAAAAGTATGATTAATTTCCTTCAGAATTTTCCCAGAGTGAAAAAAGGCCTGAACAACCCTTATAACACTATTACCAACTAAGGTCCAATATTTCTGGAAAAAAAACGGAGGAAACCCATCAGACCCCGAAGACTTATCTGGGGCAAGATCAAAGTAGCAAGTTTAATTTCTTCTCCAGAAACTAGAGCTACTAGGAAAATGTTATCTGAGTCGGATATAATTGTATCTAACAAAGCGAAATCATAGTCTTTATCAAAACTAGTTAAAGTATCCGAAGTAAATCTCAATTTAAAAGAGTGAGTTAACTCATTAGCAATAGCCACCGGATAAGTAATCAACTCACCATTAGCAGAGTTAATTTCCTTAATTTGGTTTTGATTTCTACGAATAGAGGCATGGGTATGATAATAAGCCGAATTTGTATCAACTAGAAGAAGATAATTGGTTTTACTTTTTTGTTTCCCATACTCATTACTAAAAGATAACAAACTAGATCGTTTGTTAAGAAAAATATATTGCTTAATGTGGAAAGAAGAATTAGCCGGATTGTTAATAATATTAGATTGGATTTCTTTTAACTTATCATCAACATTTCTCAACTGACGAAAGATGATCCCAAATTGGAATTTATTCCACTGTTTAGATTTTTCTTTTAACAGTTTACATTTTTTAATAAGTCTAAACATATGGGAACCCACAAATTGGGTACATCAAGTTTTCTTAACAAGGGTATCATAGTCCTTCCTAAGACACCACATCTTCTCAAAACGAAATGGAGGGGCTTTGGAATTAGCATTAGAAAGATAATTTAGAGAAATTTGACAATGGTCAGATGAAGTAAAAACATGATGAACTATTTTGGCTTGAGGGAACATTGAAATCCAAGAGGTACTTGCTAGGCCCCGATCTAGACGTTCAAAAATATTATTCACCCCAGCTCTTTTTTTTACGCCAAGTAAAGCGTTGACCTGAAAACGGAATTTCAATACAGGGTAGACTATTCAACAACTTTGACATGGTAACTAAACGAGTAGAGGTAACAAGCCCCTCCTTTTTATCCTCAACACAAGAGATTTCATTATAATCTCCAAGAATAATGTAGGGAAGGATTAAAGAATTGTATAATTAATGAGTTCAGTCCAAAATTCTTCCTTAAATTTCTTCCTAGCAGGTGCATAAATAAAAATAATAACATAAATAAAATTGGAACTAAGAAGATGAACTGAGCACGATATAAACCGAGAACTTTTAAACAATACTAATAAATTAAAAGGGTGGATATTACACGACTTCCACATAATCCATAAACCACCAGAGAACCCACTAGTTGGGATTACATCAAAATATTGAAAGCTACACTAGCTAATCATAGCTTGGGTGGGAGCAAATTGAGATTTCACTTCACACAACATAAAGATTTTAACATTGTTGTGGTTACAAAAGTCCCTAGCTTCTAATAGAGCATTTTTTCTAGCACTTCCACGCACATTCCAGCAGGCAACATACATTATTTATAATGAGAAAATAGGAGTGGTTAAGCAACTATCATTTGATAAACTGAACTGGATCAGTTCATTTTCCTCTTCAGAGCTGATGAAGCATCATCTTCATCCTCCTTGTCTACCAATCTCCTCTTTGCTGACCCAGTTTGAGAAGAGAGCTCCACTGGATTGGAAGCATCAACTCCCATCCTTTCAATTTGCTTGACTATGGAGTGATCATAATTCAGGGACTGAAAAGAGTGTTCAGTGAGGGAGTTAAATCCATCAAGAGTATTATCATCCTGCTCCTCCAAACAGAAAGTAACATTATCATCATTTACAAAGCAGCAGCCCTCAGCAGGAGACTTATCAGGAGAAATCAGAGCAAGGAACTGGTTACCATCCATCAAGTATGAGGTGCAATACACTTGGACAGGGGAGGGAGAAAGGACAGGAGGAGCTACCACAGTAGCACCTACAATCTTTTTCAGAACTGAGTCATGAGGAGAAGGGACTAGAGGCAGAGCTTGTTCACCCTCATCACTAGAAGAATCATCAGAACACACAACACTTGAAATTACCATTTTACCTTTTCCTTTTCCTTGGACAGGAGGAAGAATCTTGTTAGCAACCTGAGAATCATTAGCACCTTCTTTGATAATTACCCCATTAACAGCAGGAGTAGGCAGGATACCAGTAGAACCAGACTTAGAAAAAAATTTCTTTGGGTGAGACTTAGCACTAGAGACCTTGTTAAGATGCTTAGGCTTTACATACACCACATTAGCTTTCTTAGCTGTGGGAGTATGTTCAGCTTTCCCATCAGCCCTAGCAAGGGTATCATAGAGAAATTTCTGCTTAGGATTCTTAACAAGTTGGATAGTTAGTTCCTTTTTAGGGGAATTTAGCAAAGGACAAGAATCAATAATATGCTTAGATTCACCACAAAAGGAACATCCAGAGGAAAAATCCTCATACCATATAACATACCCATGGATCAAGTCACCAATTCTGCTCACCTCAGCAAATTTCAACAGAGGGCCCTGAATGTCTACCCTTACACATGCTCTAGCAAAACAAATTTTGTTACGCAATAATGATCTTTGATCAAGCTTAATAAGAACACCAATATCATTAGAGGCTTGAAGATTGGCAATTGAATCAAAGTTCAATAATTCAGTGGGCAGACGAGGGATTCTCACCCACAAGTCAACCCATTTTATTTCCTCCATATAAGGGTCAAAAGATGGCTTCCAAGGAGACAAAACAAACAAGTCTCCTTGAATGTGCCATAGCCTCTCACTCCAAACAAGAGCAAGGTCTTGGGGGTTGGCAAACCTCAGTAAAATCCACCCATTAACCATTTCTAAATAGTCAACATCACCCCAGACTATCTTCCAGTCTGCCTTTGTTCTTGCTATAATGGTACGCAAGTCCAAAGGGGCAGACAACATTTTGCCCAGCAAACAAGACTTGGTAAGTTCAACAATATCCCTCCGCACTTGAGGGAGATTGTCACGAACTAAAGCTTCAGGAAAAACATGAGGTGGGGGAGGGTCATTTTGAGAGTCACACAGGTGAGAGGGTCTCTCTGAGGCGGAAGTAGAGGCTACAACCTCAAAATTTGGATTAGGGTTTGAAAGCAAAGCTTCCTTAAACTTAACTGGACTTCCCATCTTAAATGAAAACAAACTTGCAGAGAAATTACTAACAAGCAAACAAGAAGAATAAAGAGAAAAGGATAGAGAATGTGAATGAAATAAATTTACCTTGGCATCCCTTTTATAGGAGCAATTACCTTGAAAACGTGGGATAAAGAGAGGGGGAAGTCTCTCAGACAAATTTATGATTATTTCCATCACATTAAATGCTCCACTAGCGAAATTATGATAACTACCAACACCAGATGCATGCTTTAGCAGCACTTTTACTCCAAAAATCGGCGGGAATGAAGAAGAATCCCCCAAGAAAACTTTAGACTGACCAAACACTCCAAAAACACAGCGAACACTCTCACTCGAATTTAATGCTCTTACCAGAGAAACCCTAAAGAACCTAGCTGGCATGTACTTATTATGAGGAAACACGAAACCATTAACCCAATTAAAGTTCTTTTGGGAAGACTGAGAGGCGAAATCCCACTTAAAACCAGATGATTTACTACAACATAAATATAGGGAAATCAAAATGATTTCGCATGAGAATAGCTATAGGTATAGCCATTTGATTGAATTGGGGAAAACCTACCTACTGCAAGATTAGAGCTCAATAATGAGCTAAAATACAGAGGAAGGAGATGAGTTATTATAACACAAATAAATCGACGGAATTAGAGGATAAATGAGCTGGATTCACATTGAAATCAAGCAAAATTGAATTGGGGGTAATTCTAGGGTTTAAGGAAATGAAATCGCCAACTAGGTTTTTTTTCTAGAGTTTCTCTTTCTAAGACTTTCTCTCTCATGTTTTTTTGATTTGGCATCTTAGTATATGATATGATAGTCAATATAATGAGCAACATGATCATAAGCAAGGTTGCTTTTAATAACTCCTAGAGATTAGAGAAGCCTGGCTGGATCTTAACTATGTTATTCACAATGAATAACAACAAAAGCTCTACAAGCGATATGAAACTTCTTCTGTTAAGGAACAAGATTAGGGAGCATTTAGCTATTGGTTGCTGATTATTTTACTTGGCTTTTTTTTTTCTTCTAAAAAATGGATTATTGTGTAATCTAAGGGCACTAAAGTTAGAATATGAAAAAGATTAGGACACTAAACTTCAATTATGCCAAATCTAATGACACTAAAGTTGAAGTATGAAAAGGTCAGGACACTAAACTTGGGTTAGGCCATACCTCATGCTGTGATGACAATAATGTTGAATTTTTAATAAATAATCATATGACATCTTGTTAGATTTGTCTCAATATAGATTTATATTATACTATCAACTCTTTATAGTTCTAGTTATTAATAATTAATTATTTATTAATGGTCAAGTTATGTATTATCAAAATCAAAGTGTGCTAACTAAAAAAGGGGATTGGATACATGGCAGAGTTAAAATTAACAATTGATAGTATAAACTTAGAAATTAAAGCAAAAAGAAAAACATAAAAACGAGTAACTCATGAGTACTTGATGGTAGTGGTAAGGTTTAATTTGTATCTGCCAACCTCAAGCTTGTGAGATCAAACTCCACTAAAGGCACTTTGAGATTTCCTTATTCTTATGTCCCACTTCTAAGGGATCTTACTTGGATTGGATTAACCTATAAGAGGTTCTGGTCTAGTCGTCTAGTACAAGTGGACAACATTTCTTCTTACCGATCTAAAAAAAGAAATTAATTAGATTAATTAAAAGCAAAATTTTTTTCTAGAGAGAGGGGCTCTCCATTCTCTCTAGAACCTCTAACCCCAATTCAATTTCTTCTGAAATTGAAACCCTAGCCCCAGTTTAATTTCTTCTGAAATTGAATCCCTAGCCTCCTCCCTCTTCTCACCCTTCTTGTTCTAGCCACTTCCATGGCTTATCTTGTCTTCTAGTCCTCTAGCATATTGTTTATGGTAGGTAAAGTTTTCTTGGCGCGTCGAGGGTGTTCGCTTCGATGATGTCTGTGTTCGCGGTGGGTCGTGTTCACATCGTTGGTGGTCGTTCGTGGTGGGTCGTGGGTGTTCGCATCGCTGGTGTTCGTTCACAGTGGGTCGTGTTCTCGGTGGTTGGTGGTGTTTGCGACGGCTCCGCCGATTGGTAGTCTTTATTTTTTTTGGGTTTATTTTTCTTTTCCTATTTTATTTCCTGTTTTTATTTAGTTCTTGTTTTTTAGTTTGTTAGATTAGTGGTTCAATTGTTGTGACCTCAAGTAATTGCGGTTCTCTTGAGAAGATTTGGGAGCTTATTCATTTTCAGTGATGTTTGTCTTGCCTCCCGTGTGTTGCCGCGGCGGAGCATCTACTCATGTTTCTTTGTGCTCTAATTTCTTCTATATTTTTTATACTTAAAGCTTGTTGTAACTATCCTTATGGGTGCTTTAGGTGGTGTCTCTAGTGTATACACCTCATAGTTTTCTTTTCCTTATAAATAAATAAATAAAAGGTAAAATGTGAGGAATAAATCACAATATAATCCATTGACTGAGAGTTCAAAATAAAAATAAAATTTCTCTCAAAAAAATCAATAAATAATAAAAAAATAAATCACCATGTGTTCCCTCATCCTCATAAATCGCATGATGTTATGTATGGCCAACCCTTCAATATCGTAGACATTTTAAACATTTTTAGATCCAAGGTTCTCCATTTCCTCCAAAATTTTCATCTCTTTTTTTTCTTTTTCTTCATCAATAACCCTAATCATAAACATTTAATACAACCATGGCAATTTCTGGGAACTCTAACAAGTCATCTCCTTTAATCCCTTCCTTCCTCTACACCTCCTCATACTCATCAATGTCATTTATGAATCCTCCCCATTTTGATCATGCATATAGTTCCCCCATGCATCACGGCAAATATTCTCTATCGTCCTCGTCGTCGCCGTCGTCATTATCATCATCTTCATGTGAAGTATCAAGGGAGAGTATAATGGTAGCAGCTCCGAGCGAGAAGATAAAAATGTATTCTCCGACATTTTATGCCGCATGTACTGCCGGTGGAATTTTTAGTTGTGGTCTTACTCATATGGTTGTTACACCTCTTGATCTCGTCAAGTGTAACATGCAGGTATTTTTCTCATCTTCCCATCTTCATTTTGATTGTGATTTATACTCAAGGAAGAATTTAAGCCTGCAAAATTTGTTGGATTTGTTTCGATTTACAAAATATCAAAGTTGTGCATTGGGATGCGTAAAATACTAGATGTTGGAATTTACCGGAGAAAATGTATAACATATGATATTATAAAGATTAATCAACATCAACAAGGATCCTCAGATTTGTTGTGAACTTTTTTTTGTTATATGTCATAGTACATCAAATTTAGACAACATTATGATATGATATATCATCAATCCTATCATAGATTAAAGAATGGATTTAACCTTCATTAACATCTCTCAACATGACACATCTCACATGAGTATTGTGCAGTTGTAGACGATAGGATTGATTGGTTATCAATTGTTATTTTAATGAAAGATAGATATGATAGGATATAATGGTTCTTTTTTGTAATAGATAAGAGAAAGGGTAAGACCGCTACTTTTTAGCAGTGGGAGAAAGTCAAGATGTACTAAAATATAAATAGAATTTTTCTCAATTTGAAAGAGTAAAGAGTATTTAGTGTAGACACAAACGTGTGATGGAGGTAGTAATAAAATTTACATAATGCTTCTTTTAGACATCTGATTTGTTAGTCTTGACTCTTGGAGTCTAATAAAGGTTGTTGATGTGGATGTCAACTAGCTTAGTTGGTTAAAGTATTGGGAGGTGGAACTTCAGACCTGATATTAAATCTCATCTACACCATTTGCTCTTCTAACTCTCTATACACCAAAAAGAAAAACAAAGGTTGCTTGTACTTGATACTTGATAGTTATTATAGGTAAGTACTAAACTGTACAATATCTTATAAAACAGATTAGAAATGTTTGTGATAATAACTTAAAAGAACCTTTCCATATTTTAAATCATGATATAAAACATTAATCTACATTTTATAAAATATTGTGGGTGCAGATTAATCCAGCAAAATATAAAAACATAAGCTCAGGCTTTGGAGTTTTGATGAAAGAGCAAGGAGTTAAGGGCTTATTCAGGGGTTGGGTGCCAACCCTTCTTGGTTATAGTGCACAAGGAGCCTGTAAATTTGGGTTCTATGAGTTCTTTAAGAAGTACTATTCAGATCTCGCTGGTCCTGAAAATGTTGTCAAATACAAAACCATGATTTACTTAGCTGGTTCTGCATCTGCCGAGGTCATTGCTGATGTTGCCCTTTGCCCCCTCGAAGCTGTTAAAGTTCGTGTACAGACACAACCTGGCTTTGCTCGAGGCTTGTCCGATGGTTTCCCCAAGTTTCTCAAGTCTGAAGGTGCTGCGGGGTATGGTTTCTTACCCTCTAGTTTTTGCCTTTCTTTTTTTTTTACTGAACTTTATGTTTTAGAAAAATTTTACAGGAATAAACGTAACTATGACCGGTCTTATAATAATTCTAACTTCGGATCACTCCATAGTAATCTCAACTATGAGGAGTGTCTTGTAAAGAAACCAATTTAGAAGGTTATATAATAATTGTCAAGATCTAGTTGGCTACATAGCATCAGTGGACGAAATAGAATAACAAAAAACTACTGAAAAACAAACAAAATATAATCAATATGATCCGTTATTAGTCACTTGGATCATTTCGGAAGGATGCTCTTTAGGTGGGAGTGTTATAAGAGGATTTCCATAGTTCAGATTATTCTTTTTAATTTTTCTATTTTCTATGGATAGAAGTAAAGTATGATTAATATTGATGTATTGAACTTCTAATGCTCTTAACAATTATACTTTCTCGCAGATTGTACAAGGGACTAGTCCCGCTTTGGGGTCGTCAGATTCCATGTAAGCAAATATATTTGTACTTCACTAATTTTTGGCAATATCTTTTGTTTATATTCTTTTTTTAATACTAATGTGTTTACTTACTTTGATTGAAGATACAATGATGAAGTTTGCCTCTTTTGAGACCATTGTAGAACTCTTATACAAGTACGCAATTCCAAGACCTAAAGAACAATGCAGCAAGACATTGCAACTTGGTGTTAGCTTTGCTGGTGGATATGTAGCTGGAGTATTTTGTGCTATTGTGTCACACCCTGCAGACAACTTAGTTTCTTTCCTTAACAACGCAAAGGGCGCTTCTGTTGGCGATGTATATTCTCTAATTTAATCCTTGTCAATTTAACACATTCATTGTATATTTTTCTCAGCTCGATCTACATTCTTCTTAGATCAGTAAAATAACTGTTTATTTGGTTGAACATGAGAAGTAATATATATATCCCATGTTCTTCACTCCTAGGAAGTATAAGTTTGGTTTTAACAAAGGAAGTAACTCTTTTGTGTGCTTCCTACCATTTTCTAACCAAACAACTTTAGATACTTCGACTTGCTATGTTTCTTATATCAACCAAACAAGCACTAAGTTTGTTATTCCCTAACACAACATGAGTTCCACAGGCTGTGAAGAAGTTTGGGCTAGTGGGTTTATTTACGCGTGGTCTTCCCCTTCGAATAGTCATGATTGGAACCCTTACTGGTGCTCAATGGGGAATTTATGATGCTTTCAAAGTGTTTGTTGGCTTGTATGTTCCATATCCTTGTCTTCTCATAATTTGTTTTAATAAAACATACTGGTTTCTAAAGGAATGTAACATCATTTAATTTGTTATCTTTGTTTTTGATTTGTAGGCCAACTTCAGGTGGAAGTTCTCCTGCCACCCAAGCTAAAAAGTGAACTAATTAAGGGGTGACCAACAATAGAGAATTGTAGGAGCTCTATATCTTTTCAGGGAACAATTTGAATCTCTCAACATAATTGATCGAGTTTCATCTTCTTCCTTATTAAGGTCTTTATTCTGTATTGATATGAGTCAATTTTGTTTCTCTCAATTGTTTGACCCTCTCTCGTTCTTCATCTTATCTAAGAACGTTGTGTATTTCATACTCCCTTGAGTTAGAGTTTCCTTTGCCAAAAGACAATAGAATTTTATTGGCTTGATGGTATCAATTTCTTAAAAAGTTGTTACATGGCGGTATGATTTGTACATCTCATAACATGTTTTAAAAGGGATAACATAAATCATTGTCGTATGCTTGAAAACAGAAGAATGTATTCCCAACATATACTTTTCTAGTATGTGTTCTAAACTTTCAAGTCATGATTCTAAGTACATTAAAAAATAAATATGTTCCTGGCCTTCTGGGCACTATCGTTCCAAACCCGAGCTTTTGGTGGTCAAAATTGCCATTGGAGCTCCAAGTACAAATCATAATAGTGATGTTCTTTAAGTCTGCATTATTGGTATGAGAAAAGAATCAAAAATTTCAACAATCACCCTTTGGTGACTAATGTGTCAGAATTCAGATATTAATTGTCACGCAAGGATTTGATGTTTCCCGATAGCTTGAAAGCTGTCTTCTCAGATTTGTAGCACTAATTCATAAGTTGTGGTCTTGTGGATAGATGTACCAGTTTTGTATGGTAAAAGAAGGTTGGATTCATTAATAATTAAGGGTAATTGGTGAAATATATTGTGCCTCAAGAATCTATATCTATATTATGATTTTTTTAAATGTTTGGACTGGGGAGCATATGATGGTTCATTTTAAAGCTCAAATGTATAAGGTGCAATTTCCTAGATTTTTTACACAATGTGTAAAAAGTCTTCAACGTTTTACAATTTTCTCATATTGGAAATAATTTTAGCACATGGTGCCAATGCTTATATTATACACTCGAGAGTTCAGTGTGTAGAATACTCCGAGTTAATTAATGTTCTTTTCAATATACCTCCAATTTTATTTTATTTTATTTTTCATATTATTATACTCACTCCGTTCTTTTTTTCTTTTGCATCATGTGTGTTGAGCACAATTCTTAAGGAAAATAAAAAGTAGTGGAGAAAAGGAACCACAACTACTACTTAATGTAAAAGGCAAGAAGGAAATGAAAATGGATATGTGGAAAATAATGCAATTGAAAAAGACGGAGGAAACATTCTTTTACTATGTAATTCGTTCGTGTTTTTATTAGTGATGTGCATGATTTGACCTTTTACACTATTAATTTATTTGACTATCTTTTGTGATTTAAACGTAAGAAAATATATAGTCATGTTGGGCTCTTGTCAAATCTGTTCGCTATATACTTCTAAAATATGAACTCTTTTTTTTTATAATTTTACTAAAATATGATAAGAAATATTAATGATTAAAGTTGTGTATTGATAAATATGAAGTTTCAAAAGATGCAATCATTAAAAGCACATATCAAACACTCTTTCATCATCAATAAAATGTAATCTTTTAAGTGTGTAGTTTTAAATTATATGGCCTTTTGTGAGCATGTGCATATATATAATCTTATGTGCTTTGTGCCCTCCTCCCCAACTAGAGAGGTGTTAATGAGCCAAATCTAGACTGAGTTTGAGCTATTCAATTCAGCTTATGATATTAGAAATATAATCCTTCAGTATTTTCATTAACCATAATGTCAATATATACAACATACTACAAGAGGGAATATTCTACATAATATTCTCCTAACTATAATAAGAGAGATACACTAAATAATACAAGATTATTTACATAGTCTAACACACCCCCTTAGTCGAAGCGGGAGGTGGACGGACGCTTAGACTAGCTCGAAAATCATCAAAAAGAATGCGGGGAAGCCCTTTCGTAAAAATGTCCGCTATTTGATAGCGGGAAGGAACATGATGAACACGGACTTCGCCTTTGGCAACTTTTTCACGCATATGTGTTTAGTGCGCTGATGCTGAACTGGATTACCTGTCATATATATGGTACTAATGTTATCACAATAAACCAAAGTAGCTTTGCGGATAGGACAGTGTAATTCCAGGAGGAGATTGTGGAGCCAACAAGAATCAGACACCACATTGGCCACGCCCCTGTACTCCGCTTCTGCACTAGAACGAGACAGAGTAGGTGGCCGCTTAACGGACCAAGATAGTAAGTTATCCCCCAAGAAAATGCAGTACCCGGAGGTAGAACGACGAGTGTCAGGGCACCCTTCCCAACCGGCATCAGTGTATGAAATAAGACCAGTGAGAGAGGAGGGATACAAGTGTAAACCAAGGTCCAAAGTGCCTTGAACATAGCGCACAATGCGCTTAAGAGCCTGCAAATGTGCATCACGAGGATCATGCATATATAGACAAACTTGTTGTACTGCATAGGAGATGTCAGGACGAGTGAAGGTCAAATATTGTAATGCCCCTGCTAAGCTACGATACTTAGTGGGATCTGATATGGGAGCACCAGCATTGGCGCCTAATTTTGCCTTGGTGTCAACAGGATTAGCTGAAGGATGACAAGCAGACATATTAGCACGCTCTATAATCTCCATAGCATATTTCTTTTGTGAAAGAAATAGACCACCAGCATGTCAGGAAACTGCAATTCCCAAAAAATAACTCAAATGACCCAGGTCCTTCATGGCAAATTCAAAACTGAGGCGATGAATGATGGACTGCCGAAGAGGCTCTGAGGAGGCAGTAAGAATGATATCATCAATATATAATAAGAGATATGTCATGTCATGTCATGTCCTTACCCTGGTGATATATGAATAAATAATGATCTTACTGACTATGACAGAAGCCCGTGGTAGCAACATAATCCGCAAATCGTTGGTACCAAGCACGGGGAGCCTGCTTGAGACCATACAAAGACTTCTTTAAGAGACATACATAGTCAGGATGAACTGGATCGCGAAAACCCATGGGTTGATGCATGTAAACAGTTTCCTACAGATCACCATGTAAAAAAGCATTCTTCACATCTAACTGATGAATAGACCAAGACTTGGACAAGGCGATACTCAACACAGTACGAATAGTAGCTGGTTTGACAACCGGACTGAACGTATCTCCACAATCAACACCAACCTGTTGAGACCTGCCATCACCAACAAGACGGGCTTTGTGCCTCTCAAAAGAACCGTCAGATTTTTCTTTATGACAAAAAATCCACATAAAGCGAATACTATTCACATAAGAGGGACGGGGTACCAACTCCCACGTCTTATTTTTAATAAGAGCATCAAATTCATCTTGCATAGCCATTTTCCAATTCTGGTCAGACAAAGCATTCAAAGCATTGCGAGGAAGAGGGGAAATCGAATCGAAGTATGAAGATTAAGCTGGCGTCTGGGTTTGAAAATGCCATGTTGACTGTGTGTGGTCATTTGTGGGGATAATTTGGAAGATGGTTGGGCATTGTTGGATGGATTTGATTGAAGGAGAGGTGGACTAGAGGCATGAGAGGGTGGGGGAGACAAGGTAGTGGGCTGCCCGGGAGGAGAGAGGCGAGGCCCATGTGCCACGCTAGGAATCGCTGGACCAGGGGAGCGCATAACGCTGGGCGAAGGAGGAAATGGGCTTGCTGGGCCAGGGGAGCTCAATGAGCTGGGCGAAGGAGGAAATGGACTTGCTGGGCCAGGAGAGTTCAAAGAGCTGGGCGAAGGATTGGCGCGGGTTGGAGAGGGTAAGGGGCCTGCGTGGGGGGGAGAAGGAGGAGCGGATGGGCCTGGGACTGGGTTGGGAGGCTCATTTGGAGTATGAGTTGTGTTAGAAAGGCCCAAAGGCTGATGAGTGGCATTTTGTGAGGGATCAACAGGAGTAATGTGGGGAAAAATGCCGGAGTCTAAGAATTCATAATGAGCAGGACTTGAGGTGTGAATTTCAGCAAATGGAAATTGGGTTTCATCGAAAATGACATGGCAGCTAATTATGATGCGATGGCTTGACATGTCATAACACTTATACCCATGATGATTTAGAGGATATCCCAAAAACACACAAGGATAGACCGGTCTTGGAGTTCATGGATCGTAGGAGAGGAGTGAAGAGGGTAACCTAAACACACAAAAGTGCGGAGATGATCATATGAGGGCTCTTTTTGGAAGAGGAGTTAAAGAGGAGTTTGGTAGGAGAGGATTTTGCTTGGAAGTATGTTATGAAGGTAGGTAACCATTTGCAAGCCATGATGCCAAAAGGAAGAAGGGATAGAGGCATGATGAAGAAGAGTTCGAACCATATTATTGATAGATCTAATTTTTCGTTCTGCACGGCCATTTTGAGAAGAAGTATATGGGCATGAAAAACAAAACAACATGCCATGTAATTCACAGAATTTATGAAATAGTCCATTATCAAACTCTTTTCCATTATCACATTGAAAAGTTTTGATTTCTCTTTCAAATTGAGTTTTGACGTAAGTGCCAAAAGCAAGAAAGATAGCATGCACTTGGGATTTTTTAGCAAGCGGAAAAGTCCACAGAAAATTTGTATAATCATCCAAAAATAAAACATAATATATGTGGCCAGATGAACTCAAGATAGGAGAAGTCCAAAGATCATAATGAATAATGTCAAAAGGCATAGAAGTAATAGATGTAGTAGTAGCAATGGGTAATCTAACATGTTTTCCAAGCACACAACCTTGACAAACAATGTCACTACTAGACTTATTACATGAGATGGAATTATTAAGTCTAAGAGAATTCAAAATAGCATCGCCCGGATGACCTAAACGATCATACTATAATTTTTGGAGAGAGAGCCGCAAAAGTGGATGGAGAAGAGACAGATGATGTGATGGAAGATGTGAGGGGATATAAATCACCCGAACTAGGGCATCTCATAAGAAGCATCCCCATCTGAAGGTCCTTCACAGAAAACTCAAAATGATCAAACTCAACAGAAATAGAATTATCATGAGTAAAACGACGAACATATACTAAGTTTTTGATGAGTTGGGGAGCATGAAGCACATTATTCAAAGATAGAGGTAGGTAGGGGGAGGTGAGAGATGCATGTCCATAACCACGAATTGGAATTTTATGACCACTGCCTACTACAATATTTTTATGATTGCTCAAATTAAAATAGGACGAGAGAGTACCTTGATTGGACGTCATATGAGACGTAGCACCGGTGTCCATGTACCAATTAGCAGCCGGAGGATTTAGAGCAAGAGTATGCATAGCCGAGTCAATGTCCGTGGGAGCATAGCTTGGTGGAGGAGAAATCGTGGCTGCAAAAACCTGTTGTTGAGGTCGTGGACCAAGAACACTGGGCCTGGACTGATAGCTTCCTGGACGGGCCCAAGATGCAGTAGGATATGGGCTGGGTGGAGTGGCCCATTGAGGCATACAAGGCCACGCATACCCAGGCCACGGCTGCTGTGCAACCTGGGTATACGGTTGTTGTTGCTGCTGTCCATGGCGGCCCTGTTGGCCGGAGTTCCTGCCGCCACCACGACCACCGTAGTTCCGGCCACCCTACTGGCCACCACCGCCGGAGTTGCCGGAATTCCCTCCCCTATTTTTGTTGTGATTTTTCTTACCCCGATAATTCGAATTATTATTGTGGCGACGTTGTTGATGCGATTTTGATGAAGACACATCAACACTTGGGGAACTCACAACCAACGCTGAACCACCATCCTTGGCGTCGCGTTTGGCTAAACTTGTTTCTTCCAATATAAACATCGATCGGGCAGTAGAGAAAAGAGGGAGGGGATCACGGTGTTGAATAATCGAAGCAACACCATTATAAGCCTCTGTGAGGCCAACAACCATTTGTAACACCAAGCGTTGATTCGATACCGGAGAACCAACATTTGCAAGTTGATCAGCAAGCATCTTGAGAGTTTGACAGTAGGAACTTGCGTTGGGAAAATCTGCCATGTCAAGGTGCGGAAATTGGTGTTCCAAGTTAACAGCACGGGAATTTTTATTGTCCTGGAAGAGTTCACTATGTCGGTTCCATGCTTGAGCTGACGTGGAGTCCGGTTGAAGAATCGTGTGAAGCAAGTCATTAGAGATCGTGCCGTATTTCCATTGAAGTACAATGGCGTCAAGACGGGACAAAGGTCCTTGTCCACGGTGGAGGAAGAGGAGGCTGCCTCCCTGTCTTTGTCGGTTCCCGTCGGCAAAGTAAGATGGTCAAGGACCATGTATGCCCTAGCATGGATTTTAAATAGCTTTGCCCACGTAGTATATTGAGCATTCTCCATCTCCAAAGTTACAGGAATGAAGGATTTGATGTTGGAGACGGCGAGAGCGAGGTGAATTGGGGTTGTTTTCACAGACTCACCCCATGGTGGGCGGCTAGAAGAATAGAGAGGAGGAAGAACGTGAGATGAGGAGAAAAGAAACCTAGAAATATGATACCATATTAGAAATATAATCCTTCAGTATTTTCACTAACCATAATGTCAATATATACAACATACTACACGAGGGAATATTCTACATAATATTCTCCTAACTATAATAAGAGAGATACAATAAATAATACAAGATTATTTACATAGTCTAACATATAATACTTGCATTCAAACTCATGTTGAGTAGCTTCACTTGTCAACTCCAACTTATTGTAAAACTCAACTTAAGTTTTGAAAATTTATGTTATGTACTAACAAAACTTAATAATTAAATTTTTACTACTTTTGAGTGAACTTGTCACCAATATTGAGCCGATCTTTACAATCTAACTCCAACGAATATCTATATTATGTAAAACTAGTTTTGAAGCCCGTGCGTTGCACGAGTTGTTGTTTATTTTATTTTTTTGCAAATTTTTTGTTAACATTGTTGATTTTGTGTTGTTGTGAAATGAGATTTTCAACACCATTGTATATGCTTCCTCCATTCTTTTTCTAATGAACAATTACCACTTTGGGTAGTTTCATCTATTGGAACCATTTCACTTTTGGTAAAAAAAAGCAACTATAATTGACAACATTGCCTTTACTTTTTATTAATAAAACCATCATTAATTACTCAAATTGCCTCATAAAGTTGCGTTCACTTTATTAAGAATTTACTTATCCCCTACTCTAGTTAACCCCTCTATGCTAAACTACCCATTTTTTTATTTTCTTAAAAACCATGCCCAAACCCATTGTTGGAGAAGAAAAAGAGAGAGAAAGTATTTGTCATTATACTTTAATTTATAGATTTGTTATTGTGATATATAAATTTTATATTTTTAATGTTCAATTGAATATTGTAGCTAAGTCTATTATTAAATAGTATATCAATAATTGATATGACTTATAATAACAGTTTTAACATGGAGAGTACTCGGATTATATTTTAAGAAAGTAGAGGGTAATAATTTAATAGATGCAGGACATAAAGAATAGAGAAAAAATATGAGTGTCAGCCACAACTTCAACTTTTAATATAGCATATAAACATTAACGCATATAGAATAGAAGATGGGAAAGTCAATAAGAAGATTATAATTATGGTATCATGAATAAAATAAATTAAATATAAAACTAACCTCTATTAATAATCGAAAATACTATTTAAGAGAAAAAAATATCTTTATCAATCATAACCATATCAAGACTTATCAAACTTCCCATTTTTTTATGATATGCAACCTCAAATAGTCTAGAAACTCGAACCTTGATTTCCCAATTAGTTTTAGTAGAATTAAGTTCATTGAGAAAAGAATAAGATCTGACATATAGATATATGAAAAAGAAAAACATAAATAATTATGTACACAACAAATATTTTAGGAATAAAATAATTAGTCAATTGCATAATACCTCTGCAATGTCGTTGACAAACTTTCATTTGATTCTTTATGTAATGTCATCATGGTATGCTATAGGTTCAAAAGTCAAAACTATATGTATGTATTTTTTATTTTTATATAACTCAATTTTTTAAAGTATCATTTTGAAAGACATTATTGCTATTATTACATATAATACGCTATTTTGATAGTTATTTTTATATGTATTTAAAATAAAGAATAAATAATACGTTATTGTTCATCTAAATAAATATATTTTCATAAGTTGTAAAACTATATTGTATATGGAACTTATTTTGAAACATATTTCGAGCATTCTCCGATGGTAAAAAAATTATAATATTGTGTATTAAGTAGCAAAAGTTATATTCAATTTACATAGTTGAATAATTTAGGTTGTTTATTTAAAATCAGAGTGTAATCTTCACTTATTAAAAACACCTTATATGTATTTATATCTATGTTGAACACTATTTTTTCAAAAAAATTAAAAATTAAAAAGAATGACATGTCATGCTTAGCTAGGTGGAGCTCTCTATAATATTCTAAGGTTGTTTTTTTAAAATACTCTAATTTTTTCATCATCAAAACTATATATATATATATATATATATATATATATATATATATATATATATATATATATATATATATATATATATATATATATATATATATATATATATATATATATATATATATATATATATATATATACACATTTATCGCTATAGATTTTAATTTTTATTGTAACAACAAAGTTTCCTTAGTAAATTTTGTTGCAATACTAAATTGATTTGGTTAAGTTGAGTAAGGCTGTGTTTGGATCCTTTAGAGTTTTAAAAGAACTCTACAATGTAGAGTTTAAGCAATATCAACCATTCAATAGAAAATCAATGGCTCGTATATCTTTCCAAAACCCCCTCTATTATTTCTCATCAAAATCAGCCCCCTTATTCCCCCCTTCAACCAATATGAGCCCTTAAATTTAAAATGTATAGTTCATATACAACTCTACCTTGTAGAATTTTATTAAAACTTTAGAGAATCCGAACTCGTAAGGCTAAGGTTTTGAAAGATAATATGTTCAATCCTGTAAATTAGACCTATGATAAAATGATATAGTCACATATAGTACACTATAATTATAGCTATTATTATATTTATCTAAAAGAAAGACTATATAATGTATTGCCATTAATCTAGTTAAAAATATTTTCATGAGTTGTACAACTATATTGTGAAAGCACTCTCAAATGGTAAAAAATTATAATGTTTTGAATTAGGTAGCAAAAGTTATTCAATTTACATAATATAATAATTTAGGTTGTTTACTCAAAACAAAACTTTAATTTCTCGTTATCCAAAATTCCTTTTATGTATTTAAATATATGTAATATTTAAAATAAAATTAATGACATGACGATCCTATGTGCCGCTCTCTATTTCATAAGTTGTAGAACTATATTGTAAGTGAATCTTATTTCGGAGCATATTTCGAGCACTATCCAATGGAATTAAATTATAATATTCCGAATTACGTAGCAAAGGTTATACACAATTTACATAATATAATAATTTAGGTTGTTCATTCAAAACCAAACTCTAATTTTAGCTTATCCATAACTCCTTACATGTATTTAAATCTATGTAGAAATCTATTTTTTTTTAAAATAAAAATAAAAAAATGATAACATGCCAATCCTACGTGGCACGCTCTATGGCCTCGAAATCTTGAGGAGCTCCCTATGCTTCTGAAAAGTTCCTCCTTTATATATATACTAGTATTGGGACTCGGGCAGATGCCCGGGCTTTTCCGTGAAGAAGAGGTACAGTTTTTAAATATTTACACCCCTATTTTTGGTCGTTCTTTTTGTCTGACATAGAACAACTAAAAGTTATAATATGATTTTGTCATTATCTTTGACGTTGGTTTCTAATTTATATGTCATGAAGAAACTTACTATATCATTCAAAAACATACTATATCATGCAGAAACTACATCATTTCTGAACAATCCACTATATCATTTAGACACTCACTAATTATGCAGAAACTCAATATATGATTCAAACATTCACTCTATCATGCAGAAACTGCATATTTAATTTTTATATGTTAAAGCACATGTCACGATAAACTACACAACCTACTTCAAATCTAAATGTTCACACGAACAATTGGTATTGAGTCGTCTAAACTGAGATGATTGCTGAATGTTTTACCAATTTCTCCCTATAATGTTACGATAAAATTTTGTCCAATGTAAGATAATTAATAATTTTAGGATCTAGAATAATATTTCTATAAAACTACAAATAATAACAGTATTCTTTATGAAATAAAGAACATTAACCTTGTATGCTCCAATGTGATTTCCCTTAGTACAGTTCTTGCTCGCTGTGTCAGTCTACCAATGGCCCGTAGTTGTCCTATTATATCTGCATGAGGGATATAATAATATATATACATTACATATAATAATAATAATAATTACTAAAGATAACTTGTAACATGTATTTGAATATAAAGGTTATATAATGAAGAATTAGGAGTACCTATGAGTTGCACAATTGAGTCACATCGTTTTTGAATCAACTCATAGTCTCCCAACTTAAACTTGTGTCTAGGAATTTTGGGTTCGTCTTCATGATCTAGAGTTTGAACAGAGGTTGAGAAGTTGAAATATATAATATCATGTGTTTATTTGTGACATTCTATACTCTTCTTTGTTGTCTGTCACATTAAAGTTCCTTGAGCGTGCGTTTGTAGTCTAATGCATCATCTCCTCTTATAGAGCCTTGAATGTGATCTCCCTATTTTAGTAGGCCATTTAGTTTGCAAGGTTAGATCAAAATAAAACAAAAATAAATAATGTGTTAATTGTATAGTGGGGCTTACTTCCTCATCTGCAAGTATTGTTTCAACACCAATAAAATTGTTGGTTTTCGGGTTTATTACATCCCACATTCTGGTGACCCTAACTTTCAGAGTCCAATCTTGCCTTTCTTTGCTCAAATCCTTGATCAGATTGTACCTGATTGGTTCAATTGATATCCTTGACCTTTTTATTTACAATAGCATAGCACATAAGTTTATTTTTTGTTCCAATGCTTAAGTCATCAGTATATGTTCTAGACCAATGAAAAGTTAATGGAGAAAGTTCAAGATAGATCTTACCTTTCTTTAGTACTCATTGTGTTTACAAATCAAATTAAAGCACCTGTCATATAAATATGAAACAATTTGTTAAATTATGAAGGATTGGTAACATTGCTATGGTATTATGTTGCTACGATATGTTGTTGCGGTACCCTTCAAGCCTCAATAGACCAACATGATTAACAATATCAATCATCTTTCTAATATGTTGACCATGTCTGATGTATCTATTTTATATAGATTATTTAACTCTACTCCTTTAGCTTTGATAGTTGATTTGAGCTCATTGGAGCTCGATTCTTGAGTTATTTGATATGTTTGGACTTGTTTCCGTGTGTTAGATGTTTTTGTGCAGTTTAAGCGTCTAGCACCCTCATTTGAGCTGCAGAACGGAAGTCCAACGGACTACTTATAGCCCATAGAAGATCCAAGAGATTGCACAAGCGATTCGGACAAGATTACACTAAAAAGAGAGCCAAAATCACTCCCGCCCGGTCGACCGGGCGGCTTTGCCCGACCGGGCGGTCCACAAAGTTATCCTGCATATGAGATTTGTTCGCCCGGTCAACCGGGCGAGAAGAGGTGACATTCTGCTTGCGCGCCCGACCGGGCGGTCCCGCCCGGTTGACCGGGCGGATTTCCTTCTTTGTCGTAGTCTCTTAATCACCGTCGCCCGACCGGGCGGTTTTCACGGGACGGGTTTAATTGCTTTTTTAGCCGGTTTTGTAAGAAAAGTATAAATAGGTTTTTGGGAATTCCAATTAGACTATCTTATTATCTACGTTTTTAGGGCTAAACACTTAGTTTCTCTCTCTCTAGTTTGTATTAACTCTTGCTCTGGAAGATTATAAAGATCATCGATTTTGGTTTTCATTGTTCTTGAATCATTCGGTATTTCTCTTTACTTTGTTTAACTTAATGAATTCTTTTACTTTGATTATGTTTATTGATTTTACTATTATCATGAGTGAGTAGACTTTTTCTAGGGCTTAGAGAGGGAAGCCATGTTTATACCTCTTTTATTGTGGTTTAAAGTTCTTCGTTATTTGGATTGAATTAGAATAATTCCTATTGATTTGTTATGCTTGTTTAATTCATGTAATTGCGCAATATCATGAGTTATGTTTAGCTAATAAGAATTAGAATCGAAAGATCGTATTCATTAGAGGCTTGTTACAATAGGTAGATTTGATTATGTTGAGCGGCCGTACTGGCCTATGTTAATCTAAGAGTTGTTAATGCCTGACCAAGGATTAACGAAATACTTTATTTATTCGAACCTCAATCCAAGTATTGTCGAACTATATTGTAGTGATTAAATTGGTATAAGCATGGTGGACCGATCGATTGCCCTAGGTTTTTAATTAATTGATAAACTTCCATCTTTTTGTGTTATAGTTTATTCTAGTTTAGTTATTAATTCCTCAATCAATTTCCTCTCTTGAAGTAGTTAGATAATTGAACATAAATCTGTAGAACTCCTTTCCCTGTGGATCGACCCGTATTTGCCAGTTTCTGCTAAACAGACACCGTGCACTTGCGGTATATTTTAAAACCCATCAAGTTTTTGGCGCCGTTGCCGGGGAGACGGCTAGTTTCTATAGCTTTCTGATTAATTATTTGAACTATTTCTGCTGTCTCATTGGAACTTCAAGTTCCAATTGAGGCCATCTCACTGCATATTTTTCTTTGTTTCTTTTATGCCTAGGTCTAAGAGAACAGGTACTCCAGTTCCAACTGATCCTGATCTTGAGAAAACCATCCGGCAACTCAAAAAGCAACAAAAGAAGAAGAAGCAGTCTGCTAACCAGGGAAAATCCACAGAAGGTCCTTCAGAGTCAATTATGCCTCCTAAGTCATTGAAATCTTATGGGGTACCTTCTCCTGGTGGTATTTCCACAGGGCCTACTATGCCCGACATTCAAGCGGCCAATTTTGAGATCAAACCTGCCCTCATCAATATGATCCAACAGAACCAGTTTGGAGGGCACCCATCTGAAGACCCTGCAAATCATTTACAACGATTTCAACAACTTTGTCGTACCGTTAAGCACCAAGGGGTCACTCCTGATCAGTTGAAGGTCATGGTCTTCGAATTCTCACTAAGGGACAAGGCACAGAAATGGCTGAACGATGTTAATGAAACCGAGTGGAGTGCTATTTCAAGAAGCATTCCCGAAAGAGTACTACCCTCCTACCAAGACTGCAAATCGAGCACAAAGCTTGCTACCTTCCAACAGAACCCGATGAGACACCGAAGGAAGCATGGAATAGGTTCAAGGATCTGCAGAGAGAATGCCCACACCACAATCTAGACAAGTGGTTCATCACTCAGGCATTCTACAATGGTCTACAACCCCATATCAAGAGTATAATTGATTCATCTGCAGGGGGTGTTTTCCTAGATAAGGAGGTAGATGAAGGGTACAGTTTTTTGGCCAACTTAGCAGCAAATGATCATAGTTCTTCCAGGACTATTACAAAGAAAAAGTTGGATGCTGATGCATATTCCCCGTTGTCTCGCACAAGTTGCCCGATTGAGCATGAAGATGGACTCACCGAAATCTTCGCAGCCTAGTACTCCTCCTATGAGTATTAATGCTATGTCTTCTATGGCTCCTATTACCTCTTCTTTCGTGAGGTGTGTGGTGTTCAAGGCCACTTTGGCTATGATTGCTCCTATAATCATCCGGACTCGAATCAGATGGAGCATGCAAATGCTTTTCAGCAGAGACCTCCACACAACCCCTACTCTAACACATTCAACCCAGGTTGGAGGGATCATCCTAATTTTTCCTACAAAAACAATAATGTTCAGAACCCTCAACCTATGCCACAAACATCGTACCAACCACCTCATCAAAACCCACCACAAAGATGCCGCGGACAACAATATTACCAAGGGGCTCCTCGTAATCCCCCTCCCGGTTTCAATAGGCCTTCACACCAAGGCTATCGGCGAAGAAACTCCTCGAGTGCCGGCTCTCAAGAGCCTACTATGTCCGATCTAATGAAAATGATTGTTTCTATGCGAAAAAAATCACGAGGAGAGCATCAAAGAGTCGAAGAATACTACAAAGCATTTGGAGACTCAACTTGCTCAGGTGGCCTAAATAATGTGCGAGGCAACCGGTGTCATTTGCCGGGCAACCAATTCCCAAAGAGACCGCTAATGTTGTCACGCTTCAGCGGAACACAATATGATGCTCCACTTATGCCTACCGATGATTTGCCACCTCCGGACAACAATGATGTAGTGGATGAAAAGGATGGTGAAGATAGCTCAAAAGTCAAGTTGAGCAAGAGAAAGTAGATGAAGCAAAGAAGCAAAAGGAGAAGGTTACAGACTCTCCTACACCACCACTACCTTTCCCTCACAGGATGCAAAAATCCAAGGTTGATCAACAGCTTGGTAAGTTCATGTCAATGGTCAAGAATCTTGAGGTAACAGTTCCTTTTACTGATTTAATCTCTCAAGTGCCTGTTTATGCCAAATTTTTGAAAGACATGATTACTAAGAAAAAGGATTTTGGTGGTCTAGATAGAGTTGCTCTAACTGAAGAGTGTAGTGCTGTTTTGCAAAATAAAATCCCTCCAAAATTAAAGGATCCTGGTAGTTTTTCCATCCCATGTCATGTAGGTGCATTGTTTATAGATAAGGCTTTATGTGATCTAGGAGCTAGTGTATCTGTTATGCCTCTATCTATCTGTAATAAACTGAACTTGGGAGTTTTGAAGTGCACCCAGATTACTTTGCAGATGGCGGATCGTTCTGTGAAATATCCTTTGGGTATTTTAGAGGATGTTCCCCGTCGGGGTTGGAAAATTCTATATTCCTGTAGACTTTGTAGTGCTGGATATGGAGGAGGATAGTCAGATCCCCATTATTTTAGGTAGGCCTTTCTTGTGTACTGTCGGTGCTGTGATTGATGTTAAATCTGGCTCTTTGACTTTAAGTGTTGGTGATGATACTATTACTTTCAAACTAACCAATGCTATTAAGTCTCCTATGCTTGAGCACACATGCTGCAGGATTGATGTACTGGAAGAGATTTCGGGAGGTGACTATCACCAATTTCTGCCAGATGATCCATTGGAGAAAATTCTTGAACTGGATGACCTTAATGTTGATGAGGCAGTCGAATGTGAGGTAATGGAGACTATTTGCTCTACTTCTGAGCCATAGTTAAAGAAGTTAGAACTTAAACCTTTACCTTCTCACCTCAAATATGCATTTCTTGATGATAATGAGGAATGCCCTGTGATTGTCAGTACTAAACTCACAAATAGCCAGCTTTCACAACTTCTTACAGTGTTTCGCGTGCACAAAAAGGCTATTGGGTATAGTATTGATGATCTAAAGGGTATTAGTCCTGATTTTTGTATGCATAGAATAAATTTGGAAGAAAATCACCGCCCTTGCATACAACCCCAAAGACGTTTGAATCCTAATATGCAAGAGGTAGTGAAGAAGGAAATAATGAAACTGCTTGACGCGGGCATCATCTATCCCATCTCAGATTCTAAGTGGGTGAGCCCGGTTCAAGTTGTTCCTAAAAAGGGGGGGACTACTGTTGTTAAGAACGATAGAGATGAACTAATTCCTACTCGTACTGTTACAGGTTGGCGAATGTGTATTGACTATCGCAGATTAAACATAGCCACCTTGAAAGATCACTTTCCCCTCCCTTTTATTGACCAGATGATAGAAAGATTAGCAAAACATAGCTTTTTCTGTTATTTGGATGGATATTCAGGTTTCTTTCAGATTCCCATTCACCCAGAAGATCAGGAGAAGACGACGTTCACATGTCCTTATGGCACTTTTGCTTACCGCCGAATGCCCTTCGGCTTGTGTAACGCCCCTGCCACATTCCAAAGATGCATGATGGCCATTTTTTCTGATTTCATTGAGAATATCATGGAGGTATTTATGGATGATTTCAGTGTATATGGGTCTGACTTTGATGTGTGTTTGCATAATCTTTCTAGAGTACTGAGACGTTGTACTGATGTTAATTTGGTCTTAAACTGGGAAAAATGTCACTTCATGGTCCATGAGGGAGTGGTACTTGGACATCTTATTTCTGAACGTGGCATCCAAGTTGATCGGGCAAAAATTGAGGTGATTGAGAAACTTCCTCCTCCTGTGAATGTCAAGGGAGTGAGGAGTTTTTTGGGTCATGCGGGGTTTTATCGCAGATTCATAAAAGATTTTTCCAAAATTGCGAAACCCCTTGCTCAATTGTTGCTCAAGGATGCCACCTTTGATTTTACTGACGCTTGTGTGGAGTCTTTTGACAGGATTAAGGAAGCATTGATCACTGCCCCTATCATACAACCTCCAGATTGGAGTCTTCCCTTCGAGATCATGTGTGATGCTAGTGATTATGCAGTGGGTGTTGTACTTGGCCAACGGAATAACAAGACCCTCCATGCTATTTACTATGCCAGCAAGACATTAGATGAAGCTCAGGTCAACTATGCTACTACAGAGAAGGAGTTATTGGCCATTGTATATGCTCTTGACAAGTTTCGAACCTACCTCATAGGTTCGAAAGTTATTGTCCACACCGATCATGCGGCACTGAAGTATCTATTGGCTAAGAAGGAAGCCAAGCCACGACTTATTCGCTGGATACTCTTATTACAAGAGTTTGATTTGGAGATCCGTGATAAGAAGGGTGCTGAGAATGTCGTTGCCGATCATCTCTCCAGATTGAGATTTGAGTCCAGTGCTGATGGTCCCATAGATGATTCTTTTCCTGATGATCATCTTTTTGCTGTATCTATTCAATCTCCATGGTATGTTGATTTTGCTAACTATTGTGTTGGTGGTTCTCCTCCTCCAGATTTGACGTACCAACAACGCAAGAAGTTTTATCATGATGCTAAGCATTACTATTGGGAAGACCCACTTCTATACAAGAAGTGTTCAGATGGCTTGTTCAGACGATGTGTTGCCGATTGGAAGATAGCTGGAATCCTACAACACTGTCATAGTATGCCTTGTAGTGGGCATCTTGGCTCACAGGCCACCGCTTATAGAGTTCTCCAGAGTGGATTCTACTGGCCTACTATCTTCAAAGATGCCCGTGCTTTTTGCCTCTCTTGTAATGAGTGTCAAAGAACGGGAAATATTTCAAAGAGACAGGAGATGCCACAGATGGGAATTTTGGAGATTGAGCCTTTTGATGTGTGGGGAATTGATTTCATGGGACCTTTCCCTTCTTCTTATGGGAACAGGTATATTTTGGTAGCTGTGGATTATGTGACTAAGTGGGTTGAAGTTGTGGCTTTCCCTACTAATGATTCTAAGGTGGTCATGAAGCTCTTCAAGAAGATTATTTTTCCTCGTTTCGGAGTCCCGAGAGTCTTGATCAGTGATGGGGGGTATCATTTTCATCAGAGAACCTTCCAAGCTTTACTGAAGAAATATGGAGTTACTCATAAGGTTGGCTTGGCATATCACCCTCAGACTAGTGGCCAAGTTGAAGTCTCCAATCGTCAGATCAAGCGCATTTTAGAGAAGGTAGTCAACAGGTCAAGGAAAGATTGGTCACAAAAATTGGATGACACTTTATGGGCACTGCGAACTGCTTTTAAGACACCTCTCGGCACCACCCCATATCGATTGATCTATGGCAAAGCTTGTCATTTACCAGTTGAAATGGAGTATCTCTCAGCTTGGGCAGTCAAAGAAATTAACTTGGATTTAGAGGCTGCAAGTGAAACAAGACTTCTTCAGTTGAATGAGTTAGATGAGCTTCGACTGGAAGCATATGAGAACCACAAGCTTTACAAGGAGCAGACAAAGAGGTTTCATGACAAGATGATTGAGAAGCGCGAGTTTCATATTGGTGACAAGGTTTTATTATACAACTCTAGACTAAAGCTTTTTCCTGGAAAGCTTAAGTCAAAGTGGTCTGGACCTTTTGTTGTCACTGATATAAAGCCTCATGGAGCCGTTGAAGTAGCCAATGCAGAGGGGACGAAGTTTAAGGTGAATGGTCAACGTTTGAAACTGTATCATGAGGGTGCTTTCATAGGTCAAGTAGAGGTCATCTACTTAGATGTTCCCTCACCTTGAAATCAGAGGTACTAAGGTCGTGCGGGACCTTTCTAAACCAGCGCTTTGCGGGAGGCAACCCGTCTTTACTTTTCTTTTTCTTTACTAGTTTAGATTACTTTTCTTATTTTTTTTAGAGAGTTGAGAGAGAGTGTACTGACATTTTGGCGAGTTTAGTGCGTGCAGGGGGTCAATATCACAACCTGGAAAAATTTTGACGAAAAAACAGCGGAAAATATAGCCGCCCGGTCGACCGGGCGGTTTTGCCCGACCGGGCCTCTCAACTCGCCCCACCGGGCGAGTCCGCCGGACAGGGCGCGCAACTAAAATCCCAGAAGGGCGAAAAGTAAGCAACAAAACTTTTCGCCCGGTCAACAGGGCGAAGTCGCCCGACCGGGCGCGCAAAAGAATTTGGGGATAATCTCGCCCGGTTAACCGGGCGGAATGCCCTTAGTAAGTTGAGCAAACGAGTATCGCCCGGTCGACCGGGCGGATTTTCCACTCCATGCCAGGCCAGCGCTGCGAAGGCAACCAAGAATTTTTTGCATTCGCCCGGTCGACCGGGCGGATTCCACGAGGATCATTTTTCGTATTTCTTCCTTCACCCACTTCTTTCTTCCTTCACTTCTTTCATTTTCTCTCATTTTTTTCTTTATCCTCTCAACTCTCTCTCTCTTTCTCTCCTAAAAACCTCCATAGCCAAGCTCCACCCTACCTTTCACCATTCACAAATTCCATTCTTCTCCATCAATTTTCTTCATATCCCAACACTTTTCTTCATCTTTCTCCCATAAAACCTCCATCATCCCACTTCAATTCTCTCACTCCCAAAAATCTCCACTTGTCTTTTCTTTTCCACCATGTCAGGGCCAAGCAAGAGGAAACACAGCTCAAGAGGGGAATCAAGCGCTCAAATTCCACCAGATTCGACATTCCCGCAGGTCCCTGACCCTACTGACCATGCTAGGGATGGTACATCTGGCCATACTGCTTTTGGTGCTGCAGGTACTACCGGTGGCGGTTTTACTGCCGATATGTCTGATGATGACGCGTGAGTCCTTTCTTTCCCTCTAGCTGCAATGAGGCCATTGCCGAGTTTAGCTTGGGGGGAGGATTTCTGTAAGTACTTTCTCTCTCTTTACTGCTTTGTAGTGTAGTTAGTTTAGTTTCGTAAAAAAAAAAAAAAAATACGAGCTTGACATGAGTTATGATGAGTTGCATGGTTGTTTCCCTGCGCCCCAAATTTTTGAATGGATTTTTGGACTCTGAATCTATGATAGTTAGCGTGAGTATTTGTTAGTCTTGAGTTGAAGTTCAATCTTCCATGACCCTTGATTGCATGATACTTGCGGCACTTGCATTGATTGTAGAGCTAAGTTGGTTAGACTGTGAGGACTCATTCTTGCCAATGGATTTATTTCTACATCCATTCTGTTTCTTGTGTGTTAGTTCCTCATTAGTTGACTGCTCTTGACTTTGACAACGTACTTATTGATATCTGATGACTTGTGGCAATTGTTGTGATAGAGGCGTCCTTTTGTCTGATTCTTGAGCCTCAAAGTGAATTTTTTTTAAATTACTATTATCCTCCTTAGCCCCGCTGAGCCTAATGACTATTTCATGTTACTAAACCTCATTACATGCCCATGACCCTTATTTTGATATTAATCCAAGCCTAGCTTGGGGGAGCATCTGTCGAAGTTAGTATCTGAAATGGTTGCTATGAGTTACTTTGGGTGGAGATGATTGTATTTTGTAAGGTTCAAAGTTCGAAAAAAAAAAAAGAAGAGAATAAGCAAAGTGAAATAAATGTGATTGTTGGATCGAAAAGATGCAAAGAAAAAGAAAAAAATATTGAAAAAATGAACAAAAGGGTAAAAAAAAAAAAAAAATAAATAAATAAATTCATTACACTGCTTCAAGGATGGGTTTATTGAACATTTTGTTGATTCATAGAGTTGGGACATTGTTATTGGTTGTGTTTTAGTTGATGCTTCTAGTGACTTTTGCTTCCCCATTCTTGGGTTTTTCCACCACATTTCCTATACATATTCTCTACCCTTACCTAAGCCCCATTACACTCCTGAAAAAGTCCTCTTGAGCTTGTGTTTACATTGTTTATTGGATTGATGTGTAGTCAGTTTGTCAAGGTTAAAGAGTACGTTTGCTACTTGAGTCGACATGATTAGGATGAGTGGCATTATTACTTTTTTAAACACATGAGAGTGTGAGTGGGAAGGGTTGTTATGGTGGGGATGGTGAGTGATCGGGCACATCTTTTGCTTGCCACAAAAAAATGAGAGAAGAGCGTTCCCCCTTGTGAGCACCATCTTAGTATTTGCATGATATGTGTAGTGACCTTGCTTGATTGTCTTTCTCGGTGATTAGTCATTGGCTTGATATAAAGGATTGATGATGATGCACGCTTTCTTGATTGATTTTTGAGTCTATTAATATTTTCGAACTGCATTTTCTATGGGGTGAAACAATTGTATCTTGTAACTCATTTGTGTGGTTTTGCTTAGGGACAAGCAAAAGGTTAGCTTGGGGGATTTTGATGTATCTATTTTATATAGATTATTTAACTCTACTCCTTTAGCTTTGATAGTTGATTTGAGCTCATTGGAGCTCGATTCTTGAGTTATTTGATATGTTTGGACTTGTTTCCGTGTGTTAGATGTTTTTGTGCAGTTTAAGCGTCTAGCACCCTCATTTGAGCTGCAGAACGGAAGTCCAACGGACTACTTATAGCCCATAAAAGATCCAAGAGATTGCACAAGCGATTCGGACAAGATTACACTAAAAAGAGAGCCAAAATCACTCCCGCCCGGTCGACCGGGCGGTTTTGTCCGACCGGGCGGTCCACAAAGTTATCCTGCATATGAGATTTGTTCGCCCGGTCAACCGGGCGAGAAGAGGTGACATTCTGCTTGCGCGCCCGACCGGGCGGTCCCGCCCGGTTGACCGGGCGGATTTCCTTCTTTGTCGTAGTCTCTTAATCACCGTCGCCCGACCGGGCGGTTTCGCCCGGTCGACCGGGCGGTTTTCACGGGACAGGTTTAATTGCTTTTTTAGCCGGTTTTGTAAGAAAAGTATAAATAGGTTTTTGGGAATTCCAATTAGACTATCTTATTATCTACGTTTTTAGGGCTAAACACTTAGTTTCTCTCTCTCTAGTTTGTATTAACTCTTGCTCTGGAAGATTATAAAGATCATCGATTTTGGTTTTCATTGTTCTTGAATCATTCGGTATTTCTCTTTACTTTGTTTAACTTAATGAATTCTTTTACTTTGATTATGTTTATTGATTTTACAATTATCATGAGTGAGTAGACTTTTTCTAGGGCTTAGAGAGGGAAGCCATGTTTATACCTTTTTGATTGTGGTTTAAAGTTCTTCGTTATTTGGATTGAATTAGAATAATTCCTATTGATTTGTTATGCTTGTTTAATTCATGTAATTGCGCAATATCATGAGTTATGTTTAGCTAATAAGAATTAGAATCGAAAGATCGTATTCATTAGAGGCTTGTTACAATAGGTAGATTTGATTATGTTGAGCGACCGTATGGGCCTATGTTAATCTAAGAGTTGTTAATGCCTGACCAAGGATTAACGAAATACTTTATTTATTCGAACCTCAATCCAAGTATTGTCGAACTATATTGTAGTGATTAAATTGGTATAAGCATGGTGGACCGATCGATTGCCCTAGGTTTTTAATTAATTGATAAACTTCCATCTTTTTGTGTTATAGTTTATTCTAGTTTAGTTATTAATTCCTCAATCAATTTCCTCTCTTGAAGTAGTTAGATAATTGAACATAAATCTGTAGAACTCCTCTCCCTGTGGATCGACCCGTATTTGCCAGTTTCTGCTAAACAGACACCGTGCACTTGCGGTATATTTTAAAACCCATCAATGTCCCATCTTATCCAACATTCATGTTTGGAGGAGACGAAGGATGCAACATTTGTTTCTTATCAAAGGAAAAGAAAATATGAGGAGTATATTTATAAGAAATTGTACCTTGGGGAAGAACTTAATGTGCAAAGCTGGCCACTAAAAATCTATAATATGTAGTTCACGTAATTAGTCAATATTTTCTTTTATACGTTACTTTAATATTAAAATTTTAAATATAGTACAAATGGATATTTTTTTAAAGTACTTTTTAAATACTTTCCAATGGTACAAAAATTATAATTTTACGAACTATATATTAAAAGTTATAATCAATTTACTATATTTAAGTTTTTCATTGTGAATCCAATTCTATTTGTTCTTATCCTAAACTCTATTTGTATTTTAATCAATTTAGAACTCTATTTATATTTAAAAAAAAAATGACATGGCACTTAATGAGCGCGACAAATGGCATCCAATGAGGACGCCAAATGTCGTGACCTCGTGAGATGGTTTTTGCACTCTGCTTTATATATTAGTTATATTATATATGATATTGATTTCAACAGCTGAACAATATTATATACCTGCTCGCAATTTCCTCTAGTCGAACTTAACCATAATCAACTTAATTTAACTTTAGAAAATTTCGAGCCGAATTTGAGCAATGTACTTTCTCCGTAACAAAAAAAACGCAATAGTTTCTATTTTAGGCCGTAACAAAATAATTGCAACAATTACAAAACTTTCCATTTTAGGTAAATTTTTTTTGCCAATATTACAAATATGCCATTACTTAATTACTTAACAATCTAATTAGAACATTCATTAAAGTTAATAATTTACACCCTAATTTAACATCAACCACCACAGTCACCCATTCACCGCCAACCACCACTGCAGCTGACTTTATCAGCCACCATATTCACCACTTCACCGCCAGATCCACCACCACAATCACCACCTCACCGCCAAATCGCTCCCAAAATCGTACTCGGCGACCATGAAATCGCGGGTAAATTATGAAATCGCCAGATCCACCACCACAATTGTTACAGGTTTGCCTATTTTCGATTTTCCGGCTCATCACCACCTCATTTCCACCACAATCACCACCAAAAATGCCAGATCTAAATTCGTGGGTTTGGGGTTCGATTTCGTGGTTTGGCTTTCGAATTTTCTAGGTTTGTTGTTCGAATTTTCTGGGTTTGATTAGGAGGTCGATTTGGCGTGAGAATTTTCGTGGGTTTGGGGTTCGATTTCGTGGTCGGTTTGGCAGTTGAGGGTGGTGAGGAAAGGTTTGTGAGAATTTTCTGGGTTCTAGATCTGATTTCGTGAGAGAGAAAGTGGTGAAGGTGGTTGTTGCGTTGGCATTGATGAAGGTGGTGTTGTGGTGGTTGTGGTGGCAGTGGTGGTCGCGATGGTTGTGGTGGTTGTGGTGGTTGTGGTGACTGGTGAAGGTGGTCAGGTGGTGGCAGTGGTGGTTGGTATGGTGGTCAGTTTTGACCCACTTTCTCTCTCCTCACAAGCCTAACCAAACCCCTAATAATCTAACCAAACTCCTAATACTCCATTAAGAAAAACTCCCTAGGACTCCGTGTCGAGGGGAAATTTTGCAATAATATTGTTACACAGGAAGTAAAGACCATCTAGACTCGCCAACACCGCTAACCCCAAAGCTCCTAAACTAAACCCCCAACCAACCTCAAGGCCTCTCACGCACCCTTAACTCCGCACCAAACTGCATTAGAAATGTCATTCCGACGCCGGAGTTCGACAAAACCAGCCAAGAATCATCAGTCCAGATTCCGGTAGCAACCAGTAGAGAGGTAAATTGATTTAATCTCCCTCTTCTTTTCAATTTTGGCTTGGGAACACCTTGATTATTACGAAAAATCTTGTGAATTAAGTAAGTAATATGGTAATTGCATGATTTAGCGTTTAAGAAATCCTAAGGTAAATGTAATATGATAGAATTGAGCTTGTTGCCGAGAAATTTTATCATTTGATTGTGACGTTTCATTGATCTTAATTTCAATATCCAGTTGAAAATTGTACTCTTTGCTAAAACATCAAGGCCGAAACAAAAATCTGAGATTGAATTCACAAGTGAGTTGAAATGGTGGATGTCATTTTGATTGTCTGAATCATAATCGAGAGCGTGAAGGAGTGAGTTTGAATGGTGGGTGCTAAGGTGAGAATGGCAAGCAAGAGAAGCAGATTGAGTCCGAAATAACGCTAGAAGGAAGGGTGGTTTTTGGGTGGATGGGATGGCTTTCGGACGGGGTTGCTGGTGATGGTATGCATGCAGAGGGAGAAAAAGGTGAGAGGGGGGGGGGAGTAGAGATTATATGGTGGAGTAGGGATAATTTTGGGTGTTCATCACTGAGGTCTGTTGAGCTGCGTTCTTGGGCGCGTTCTGGCCAGAGTGTCGGTGGTTATGAACTTCAGTGATGGTGGTTGTTGAAAGTAAGGTGTTGGAAGAGATATTATATTAAAAAGGAGATAATTTATTTGTTTTTTTATTTAGAATTACTGCCATAGAGCTGCAATTTTTGGTTTCATTTTGCATTTTGTAATTCTTCCTTTATCTCTTTCTGAGTTCTGTGTGCCATTCATCTTTTCACTTCTCAAAATTTGGTATATTAGTTACTTTTTTGTTCTTACACTTTCTATGTTGAAATGCATAAAAAAACGTTCGGAAGGTTTGATGATGATCTTGAACTACAGTGATGATTTTGTTCTTATATTTGATGAAGTTTAACTTCTTATATCCACTTTGCAGATTGACTACTGAGCACAAGCATTCACAGCAGCTACGAAAGTTTGATGCGAGAAAGGTATATCGGCCTTACCATTCCATATTTGCCTTGCAAGTTCATGCTTTCGGTATTTCTGTTGTTTAAACTTCAAAGCTCATTATATGAGATTATATGGTTTATGTTTAAGCCAATGAGCTACATTATCTATATATTGCGTGGTTAAACTTATTTTGGGGACAATATACTCTATCCGAATTTAAATAGATGTTTCATTTTGACTTGCACAATTGCTAATGCACAAGTTTGACCATTAGTATCTCTGGTTATTTATTAGTAAAAAAATATGAAAAAATGATCTTTTGAAAATATACCTCGAGACAAATTCAACAATATCTTGTATGCTAACATGATTTTCATACATAAGTAGAAAAATATGGTCAAAGTAGAGTATGTGAGTAGTATAAAAGTCAAAATGGAGCATATGTTTAAAAATAGAGGGAGTATTTGGGGTTGGGGTTAGGGTAGGTGCTATGAACTATGAACTGACATAGCTTATGCCTTAGGTTAAATTTTAGAAAGAAAATATGGAAATTAAGTGAAGAAGATGAAGTGTGATTGATGAATAACTAGAAAACAACAATAATGTAAAGATATTCAAGCTTTCAAGAGGCTTGATTCTCTCTTGATAAACTCTTAAAAGCTCACTAAAACTCTCATCAATATTCAACATGCTTTACCAGCTCTAATTTCCTCCATTTATAGAGTTTTTGTCCACCTAACTAACTTATTCTCCATGCCAATATCTTATAAAACTAATACTCCCTCTGTCCAAAGATCTGAACACTTGTTGGGACACGTAATTTAAGGTGATAAGTTGTACCATGGATATCAAATGTTATTTTATTAAAAAAGTAGATGTGCTAGGAGTTGGTGGGGTTTTCTTTGTAGGAGGAGAGAGAAAGTTGGGTAACTTTTTATTCATAAAGGTAAAGTGTGAGCTAAAGGGGTGTAAAAGAAATATTATAGTAATAGTGGGACCATGTCAAAAATGGAAGTGTTCAAACTAATTTGGGACAAACATAAAATAAAAAGTGTTCAAATTATTACGGGACGGAGGGAGTACCTAAAGTGTCGCTTCCCTCTTACATCAATTCTTAGCAATTAGCATTAGGGTTAGGTGGGAATGTTTTTGTTAGTTTTAATTTTATTAAGTTGATTTAGGTGTTAAATTAGAATTATGTACTTAAATACTCTATTACCCCGGACTCGGCAAATTTTGCCAAATACCCGTGTCGGTACGACACGAGACCGACACGAAATCCGTGTCAGATCCGACAAGTTTCACCCGGACACGGCTAACCCTAGATGCTCAAACCCTAGACTTCGAACGCGAGGAGGAGAAGAGAAGAAGAGAACTCTTGAAAAACGTCTTTTTTAGGGTTTCTCAGATCTAGGGTTTGTGACTTTGCATCTGAAAATTGAAGCACTACATGTAGATGGAAGAGGACAAATACTTAGGGCTTTAAGTCGTCATTGACAGGTGAGTGGATTCATGGTGGTTTCGTGGTGTTGTGAGAAGCTTTCGGTGGCTTCATGGTTGCTGCTTGGTGGCTACCCGTCTAGGGTTTCTCAGATCTAGGGTTTTTCTTTTGTTTTGTTTTGTTTTGTTTTGGGCTTTTGGCTTCATGGTTGGCTGCGTGGTTGTTTTGTAAAAGGAAAAAAAGGGAGGGGTGTAGTCACGTGGAGGGGGACTTAAAAAACAGGTTCAATTTTTGACTTTTTCAGATTTCTTTTTTATTCTCCTCTCTCTCTCCCTTTTTCTTCTTTTCTCTTTCTTTTAGTGTGAAAGTAATGGTCATGGATCAAGTACTCTTGTACTTACTTTTTATTTTCTTTTTTATTCTGGAGATTTGAATTATTGGGTTTATCATTAAATTTTATATTACAAAATATTAATTTCACGTACCCGTACCCGTGTCCAAATTCCGGACAGAGACCTCGTGTTCTGATTTTTTAGAAGTGCGGTACCGGACACTCGGATCCGTACCCATACCCGACACTCCTAGACGAGTCGAGGTAACATAGCTTAAATATGTCAATTTAATTGTTAATTAGCTAATTATTGGCTTGAGGGTGGCTATGAGATATAATTAAGGATGTACAAGTGTTATCTATTAAGGTTTTTATTTAGAGGTGGTTTAGAGAACAAATTACCTATCTACGAGTGGTTTTTAACAGGAATCCTTTTTTTTGTTGTTGTACTATGTCAATGAACTAATTGTTGATGTGGTACCCATTTTCATGGTATTTTGGTAAGGCATTACGTTAGTATGGAATCGTTGTTATGGAAGTTGTTGCTTTCTTTCAGCTCTTGTATACCATAACATGAGTTGGTGCCAACCCAAATTAAAAATCTTGGATCCACCAACCACCCAAGTTTCTTTTCTTATCTCTCCTCTCTAGATGATCTGTTGAGATCTAAACTGTGATGAACTAGCCCAAGGGTGAGGGGTATTATTGGTAGGGAAATAGAAATAGATTAGGGGTTTAGCTTGAGGAATAAGTTAGATAGTTAGTGAGGGGAAAAATGCTATATATAGAAGACACTAGGGAGAGACAGATTATCTTTATTATATAAGGGAAGGGGGGAGGAAGATGGTGTCCCCCTCTGAAAATACTAAATTACCTTTAATGATCTAATGAAATGAAAAAAATTACAAAAGAAAACAATTTAAGAACCCTTTCTCATTTCAACTTGCCATTCTAAACAAGCTGAAAATGGTATATGCATCAAATATTTCAGTCAAAAAATTAAATGGACAAAACATCTCGACCTTTTTTTTATAAGAGAAGATGGTATACATGACGTCCACCTGAAAAGTTTGAAACACTCACTACCTTTGATTTCACTTTAATTCAGTCAAACCAACTCATTATGTCTATTCTTTTTGTTCAAAATTCATTTACAAAAAATTAATATTAAAAATCACTCACAACCTTTGTTAGTTTTTTACATTAGCTAATTAATATATCTAAATTCATCTAACTATTAATCTTTCACATTTTAAGTGTAATCATAACTATAGTATGGAGTATATAATAGAATAATTAACGCACGCATTGCATGCATATAAGGCTAGTAGTGAATATTGTGAGGGTTATTGTAGTTTTCTTGGGAGACTTTCAAGCCTCTTGTCTGCTTCAAGATTATCTTTAGTTTATGTAATTTTCCATTTAGTCAATATTAATCTATTTTCAGTCTTTAATCTTCTTCTCAGACCAGAATTAGCTATTGCAGTTAATTACATAAACATCAAATTGTTAGAGGAAAAGTTATCAGAAGTAATCAAATTCTGAATTTGGAGAACTAGGTTTGGAGGTCTCTTATCTTTTTCTATCTTATTCTGTCGCTATTGCAGTTCATTACATAAACATCGAATTGTTAGAGGAAAAGTTATCTGAAGTAATCAAATTCTGAATTTGGAGAACTAGGTTTGGAGGTCTCTTATCTTCTTCTATCTTATTCTGTCTCAGTCTCTCTTCTCCCTGAAAATCCTCTGCGTTATAGATATATATGTCTACTTATAACTTAGAAGAGCCCCTCGTTGGAATTTGGAAGAAAGTCAAGCATCCTGTTGTTTGTGACCGTTTGTGTCCCTTAATTGTTACCGGAGGCCTTGAATTTGGGAAGACATCAATTTCCTGAAGGGAGGAAGGAATCTTTCGGACTTTAAATAAGACTTTGGCATGATATATGAATTGTACACTTTTTTGCTTATTTAATTAGGAGTGTTTTTGTTTTGTTCTTCTAAGCATTGTTTTGAATTTTTTTTTTATCTATTTGAGTTTTGTAGCTGTGATTTTGTTTGATCCATTTGGAAATGTGAAAAGTTTTGTCAATGGAAGTTCTTGTGATTTGGTCTGACTATTTATTTGGAGGGTTGGTTTGAATATGTAAAAACTCTGTAGATTGAAAATGTTGTTTATGGTGAAAATGTTTGAATTGCTTTTGGTCTTACAATTCAGGTGATGTGTGTTAGGCTTGGTTTTTAAAGAGTGCACGCAGCCGAGGTGAAAGGTTCTTGCATCAAGTGTACATGGGCATAGCAAATTTATTATGTCAGGGTAGGCAAGCCTCTTTCAACTGCCTCACGCAGAGGAGCAGCACTTTTTGTGCATCGTAGCTGGTGGCGTCCTTGTTTGTTGCATTGAATTGAGAGTAATTTTTTATCGTCAAAAAAAGGCAGCACACGTGAATTTTAAATATAAAAAAATCCACAGACCTGATTATTAAACTTACTAGATCTTGTTGAAACTTATTGGAAATTATTTGAACCAATCTGGACTTATCGTTCTTGAAACTTTTGAAGGCGAAGAGAATGAACGCACCCTGAAGGGAAGTTATAAAGCAAAACACCACTTCCCTCAGCTGGAGCTCCTTCTGAAGTTGCAGAGTGCACCATGCCAGAGTATTCATGCATGCACTTTTCGACTTTTTACGCCTCATTGTTCGTTTCTTTCTTGCCATTTCTCTTTTCTTACCTCTTTCTCTGTTTTGCCTTCATTGATTCTTTTGTTCTGTCTCTCTTCTTCTCTCCTCTGTCTCTTCTTCTGTTTCTTTTCCTCTCATCCTCTCTCCTTCTGTTCCTTTTTTCACTTGTCCTCCCTCTGAAATATGTCGGTGTTCCTTCTTCTAAGAATTAACGTTTTGAACCCCTACTTATTCCCTTTTTCTGTTCAGTTCCTTGTTTGTGTCTCCCTAACTCTAACACCCCCAATGATTGAGTCAGTAGACTAGTAGGCTAGCACCATCTCCATATACTTCCCATTTTTATTTAGAAAATATGCGTAATAGTTAGTTTTTTTAGCATATTATTTATTTTCTGTGTTTTTGTTTGTATGTTCAGCTTGTTTTCTGGTTGGTTGATCTTTTGTGATGATGGATTCTACTAATCCAAGTTCAGGGACGGCGTCCATGGGATCGTCGTATCTTCAGGATCCGGCAAGAAAATATGGAAGGCCAGAACTTAATAATAGGAACAATTGGACTTGCACCTTTTGTAATAAAGTAAGCAAGGGAGGGGCATTTCGCTTAAAGCAACACTTAGTTGGTGGATTTAGAAATGTGACCAAGTGCCCTAAATGTCCTGGACATGTAAGGCAGGAAGTGAAGTCCTTTATGCTAAAAAAGAAACAAGAGAAAATAGAAAGTCAATTGTTGCGACAAATTCCTGAAATTGATGAAGGTGATAATGACGATGACGAGGAAGAACAACAACGTACTCATGTGAGCTTGAACAAGAGGACAAGTACTAATTCGGCTCCTAGTGGTAGTGCATTCATTCCTAAAAAACCAAAGCTTAAGGGTGCACCAGACATGTATCCGACTCCTAATCATGATGATGCAATCAATGATATACAAGATGGGGAAGGAGGAGTGCAACAAGCCATATCTCAAGTTTGTAACAAGGATTTAAGGGATAGAGCTTGTAGGGAGATAGCTAGATGGTTTTATGATGTGGGAATTTCATTCAATGCAGCTAATTATGAAAGCTTTGGAGTAATGATCGAAGCAATTGGACAGTATGGTCCTGAGATGAAACCACCAAGCATGCATGAGATAAGAGTTCCTTTCCTTAAGAATGAAGTAGATGACACTAAAAAGCAAATAGAAGAACACAAGAATGAGTGGGCACGAATAGGTTGTTCAATTTTGTGTGATGGATGGCATGATTCGGTTGCACAAAAGGATATTGTGAACTTTCTTGTTAACTCTCCAAAGGGTTGTGTGTTCATTAAATCCATGGATGCTTCCCAGGTCGTAAACGACACCAACTCATTGTTTCAACTGCTTGATAGAATGGTGGAGGAAGTGGGAGAGCATAATGTGATCCATGTTGTGACAAACAATGCATCTAATTATGTTGCGGCGGGTAAGAAATAGGAGTTCACCCTTTTCTTCTAAATTTAATATCTTAAATTGATATATTCAGAATTTTTTCTAATCAAATAAGTCTTTTATAAACTTGTAGGAAGATTGTTGGAGGCCAAAAGACCACATCTTTATTGGACTCCGTGTGCAGCGCATTGTGTTGATACGATGTTGGAGGATATAGGAAAAATACCAAGAGTGAAGAACGTATTGAAGAAGTGCATATTCATGAATGGCTATATATATAGCCATATTCCTCTTATGAACATGATTAGGAGTTTCACAAATCAAAGGAATTTGGTTAGACCGGCTGTTACTAGATTAGCAACCTCTTTCATCACTCTTGCACAATTTCAAAAGCAAAAAAATACCTTAAGGAAGATGGTTACTTCTCAAGAATGGAATGCTAGTAAGTGGTCAAAAGAAGTGGCTGGAAAGAAACTAGCAACCTTTATTTTACAAGAAACCTTTTGGAGGAATATCAATTATGCTATTAAGTTAAGTGGACCTCTTATTACGGTTCTTAGAATGGTGGGTGGAGAGATAAAGCCTCCCATGGGATATATTTATGAAGCCATGGATGGTGCTAAGGAGGCTATTGCTGATAGCTTTGCTATGAAGAAGGAAAACTACAAAAAAGCCTTTGAGTTCATTGATGCAAGGTGGGACTGTCAACTCTATCAACCTTTGCACGCGGCTGGCTATTTTCTAAATCCGAAAATCTTTTATGAAAATCCCAACATACCAAGTTGTGAAAAAGTTATGATGGGTTTACATGAATGCATTGGAAGGCTGGTGCCGGATATTAAAACTCAAGACAAAATTATTTCAGAATTAGATGCATATATGAAAGCATCTGGTATCTTTGGCATGGCCGTGGCAGTGAGGCAAAGAAAGACGAGAGCTCCTGGTAAAAACAATAATTATCACTTGCAGAGTATTTATTTCTCTTTTGTTGGTAAGTATATACTTGAATTTTATAATATGTGCTTGTTAATAGCGGAGTGGTGGTCATCTTTTGGAGCTTCAGCTCCCAACCTTCAAAGATTTGCTATAAGGGTTCTTAGCCTCACTTGTAGTGCTATCTCGCGTGGGCGGAATTGGGGTGTTGTTCAGCTTGTAAGTTGCATTACTTCGATCACGTTTACTTTTTTAAATATATTAGTTCATTAAATTCATGTCTTATTAAATATTATTTCAACAGCTTCATACGAAGAAGAGAAACAGAGTAGCACGAGATCGATTGCATGATTTGGTCTTTGTGAAATACAATCGAGCTTTAAGACGCCTATACAAAAGTAAAGACACCGTCGATCCCTTACTTTTGGAGGAGATTGATGAAAGTAATGAATGGTTTCTTGGGAGAATGGAGGAGAACTCTTCTGATGATGAAGATGATCTTGTGTTTGATGATGATGATGATTTGACATGGAGTGCGGCTGGTAGAACTAGTGGAGCCTATGATCCTAGCCATGTCACTAGAGCATCTAGATCCTTGAAAGTTGATAAAGGAAAGGGTCTTGCTAGTAGCTCCAGCCCAAAAGTATCTCGTAGATTCATGGTTGCGAATGATGATGATGATGAGGTGGAAGAGGACATTGGTGGAGATGGAGATGATGGAGAGGACGGAGATGAGGCATAGCTTTTTGTTTGGAGGAATTGATATGAGTATGATGATGGTGTTCTATTGGGCCTGCTAAGGAACTTGATGAACTTTGTTGTTTGATACTCTCCACTTTTTTTGCTTTTATTTTTGATTGAGTTATGCTCTACTTAAGACTTATGAGTTATGACTTCAAGTGGTAGTTAACAAACTATGCTGTCTTTGTCAGTTTAAACTTTAGTAGTGCACTAGTGGTATGGTAGAATATGTCCTGGTATATAATAATATATAACATAGAAGTAATTGTTTTGTTTTATAGAGTACAAATATGCTGTAGAACTGATTTACAAGTTTCGTTTTCCAAAAGGTGAGCCTTGTGTGTTGTAGGCTTGTGCCTACGCTGGTGGCTAGGTTCCAGAGACCTTTGTGCCTCCCTTGGTGTACCTTGTGCTTTTTAATTTTAAGCTCTTGAAAATGTTGTGTTACATATTGTTGTGTATGGGAATGTTGTGTTGCATACATCACTAGTTAGTAATACTAATGTTCGTGATGATGCAGATGATCTTTTTCTTGTCACTAATAATTATACTAGTAAAGCCTTTTCAGAACTTGAAAATTTTATGGCATCAATTGTAATAAATTTTTCTAATGATTTTTAGGCTCTAGCTTAAAATACTTTTTATGACTTGTATGATGTTTTGATTATAATTTTGTGGAAATTTTGTCTCTTATCTATCATAATAGTGTCACCTCATGGTAAAATCCTATATGTCCCCCCCAATCAGAAATGGCCAATAACTGTCGCCATCAACACACCAGGACGGAAATGTTCTGCACAAACTGTCTACTGATCCTTCATCGAGATACATCGTCTTGCTGGATCGCGCCTGGTCTTCACCTATGTGGGCGATTTTTGGGTCCTTTCTGTTGCATATCCTCTACATTTCAGTTCTAATCAACCCATTATTTGAATATTGTTTGAATATGTGATGCAGAAGGGAATCATTATGCATGTGAAAGATAATAGCTTTTGCAGGTGTACATGTGTTGTTACTTATAGTAGTGGCTGTAGTTTAAATCCTTGTAAGAAACATTGAACATAAAAATTGTTAAGGGATGACCTTTGATTGGTTCCATGATTCTTAATTGTGCATCATAGACAGCAACCTGTGAACATGACATTTCTTATTTTATTAATTTGTGCTCCATGAGGATGACTGTATATGTATCGCACTTTTGATTGTACTTAAGTGTTTAAGGTTTGAGATGAAAAATGAGAGCTCCTTCATTAAGTCAATATGCATATATCTAGATGCACAATAGGCTAGTGAACCTGAATTTGTTTGAGCAATGAACTCATGGATATTGCTTTTCGTGTAAGTCATAAGATGTGAATTTTCTGATTATATGTGAGATAATTGTAAAGAAGGCCCCTCATTGGCTTGTTGTGGGGTTGTGGGGTTGTGGGGGAATTGGTAGCAGGGTTCCTTGGATTCTGCTTCTTTCTAGTCAGCATTGCTTCTGCCGTCCTAATCTACTGTCATTACCTCTGGGTCTTACACTTGCGAAGCATGAAAATTTTGATGTCTTCCCTGTTAACTATAAAGCATTTCAGCTACTGCCCAATATTTTCTTGATATGAAATACTATCTTTTTTTTATACTGAAATTTTCATTGAGCTGCTAGTCTATTAGTTTTGCGGTTCTGTTTGTTTCACTATTGTTGAGCATCATTTGAAGATTCGCTATCTTAAGTCGAGATCTCGTTTCTTTTTGTTTTGCAGTTGCTACTTGCTACTTGATGTTGAGGAACATTGTTGATAAAGAGATGAATTATTATTATACTGTGGTTTTGATTGTTTGGAGTGGAGGAAGTTGTTCTGCATATCTGCCGAAGGAGAAGAAGGGAGAGGGGGCATTGCCTTGCTACCATGTTTTGTGAGACACATTGCTAATGCTTTAGTAGCGTGGTATATTGTAAATATTTCTAATAGTTGTAACCTGGGTGGGAGGACAGGTCTCAATGGCAATGGTTTGACATTTTCACTTGGCATTCTATTTGTGTCACATGCATTGGTCTTGTGTTTTGAATATTCAATGGATAGAGGCATAGAGCTTGATGGGGGTTAATGCTAATATGGCTGTGTATGACCCTCAATTGAGGGTATGTCCAATGTTTGTGCATTTTGGCATTGGCCATGAAAGAACATCCGGTAACATTTTTTGTTCTTACTTCAACAGTTTTGTGCGTCTTTTAAATTTCTACTATCGAAACATACAGTTGAATGTTATAGTAACTCAAATATTGTACTATTGTATTGTTTTTTGTCTCCAGGGTAAGGAACTACTTGTGTTCGGGACACCACTAGGAAGTTGGTTTCTTGGCATATGTGAAGTGCTCTCCATGTTGAAAACTGAAGATGTTCAAAAGGTAACCTAATCTCCACGTCATGGTGTCAAAACAAGGCCGCATCGTATCATATCTCCCGCGTCGTAAAGGCGTTCAAATCTACCGAACCGATATTACCCGCATCGTAAAGGTGTAAAAAAAACCGCATTTTAGGCGGGTTCTAGGGATATCTCATGATCTAAGCCGATATTTGGCGGTACGCGCAACCGCATCATCCACGTTCCCCCACCACCGTGACCGTTACCGCGACCGTAACCGAAACCGCATTTTCGAACTATGCTCCACGTTGAAACAAAATCTGAAACAATTGGGCTTCAATGTAATGTGATTGTGTATCTCCAAAATATTTATGCAGTAAATACCAGTGTACCTCCTTTGTTCTAAATAAATGTAACAATTTGACCGGTACACTTGCTAATGCACAACTTTGACAATTAATATACATAATTATCTATTATTAACATTTCTTCTATATGTTAGTAAATAATTATACTCTAATGGTCCGTTCTGTTCAACTTATTTTAACTTATATAAGAACTTATAAGATAAGATAATATCAGATAAGATCAAATAAGATAAGATTAGATAACATAAAATAAGATGTTAGACACACACAATAAACTATCTTATAAGATAGGATAAGAAAAGATCAGATAAGATAAGATAAGATAAGATCAGATAAGATAAGATCAGATAAGATAAGATAAGATAAGATCAGATAAGATAAGATCAGATAAGATAAGATAAGACAAAATAAGTTAATCAAACGGACCCTAAGTCAGGGATGTGAATAATGCAAAAGCCAAAGTGCTGTATTTGTTTTGGAATTGAGGGAGTATTTTTTTTTATCAGAGCACACCTCTTGTTTGGATCATGTAGCGTCATATGATAGATTGACAGATGACGAAAAGCCTTTCCCTAAAATATTTTATAGTCAATCAACACCACTCCTTGTTAATCTGTGGAACTTCTCACTTCAAAAAAAAAAAAAAATCTGTGGAACTTCTAATCATGGAACATGATGCTATCTCCTGATCTCTGTGTTATCGTTGAATTTTATTATGGCTATTTTTGTGGTAGGTAGCTCGGTTATTGCATATCTTATGATTATGGGAAACTATGTTTTGTGCAAATGAGAAATCTATAGACCTTTAAGATCTATATAGGGCTGCTTGCTAGATGTTATGGACGAAATGACTGCATTATTTATGTAAAATTATGTTCTTTTTTTCTGTCTTGCGTGGGTTCTCAGTTTTGTTCTTTCTTTTGTTATTGACGTGTTGCAGCAACATAATGTCCTCCCACAGGATGACATAGATTCTGCTCCTAATGCTTTAAATGATACTATAAGTTATCCTCTTTCAGTTAATGATTTAATTTATGACTTCGGTTTACATGAGAGTAGCTTATGATTTGTATGTATCATCAAGAAAAGCCTTAGGTGATGCATTATAAGTAAAAGGGAGCTTGAGTTAGCAAATGTTGTGCCTAAAAGTCTTGCGTGGCCTGATACAGTGATGTTGCTTTGCAGATGCCAATCAAGTTACGTGCATGTTAATTGAAATGGCTGCTCAAGCAAACCAAGGTGGGTAAGCAGAAGCCACATACTCTAGCAACAAAAAGATTAACATCTCGAACTTCGGGGCGTTGTCCAGAATTGATTTACTACACTACCGTTTCTCTGTCTTTTTTGTGCTTTATTGAAAGAGTTCTGGTATCTTGGTTTGACAAAAGTTTTGATCCGATAAATTGTCTTATGAATTTCGAACTCAAACTTCTCTGAAGCACCAGCAATCTAACCCTCAGTTTTTAGTATTTGCACTCTTAGCTGCAGCGTCGCCTCGTAGGAGAGGGAAAGGGTCCTCCGAACAGGCTTGTACATACGCAAAGTACTCAATGAAAACTCTAATTCCAAAAAGTTAAGCCAAAGTTAAGCTACTCTAGCGAAAGAAAAAAAAAAAGTGTGTTTCGCAGGATGCAATGTCTCTCTACTAGTGTCACTGTATGAGGGCCTTACAGATTTAATCAATGAATGTGTTTACCATTTTTTTGTGCTATTGAGCTTGTAGAATTAGTCATTTTGGACTCATTTTCAACCCTAATTTTCCATCTCGTATTATTATATGGTGTTATGTTTAGTCCGTGCACATGATTGATATAATAGTTTACTTTTTGTAATTTAGATAGGATAAGTATAAAGGTTGAGGTTCCGCCAAAACAATTCCAAATTTTGATGAGCAGCAGGTGATAGCCTAGTGGTGTTGGCATCACCTCCGATCCCAGAGATTCTGAGATCGAGTCTCACCCTTTGCAAGGAGGGATCCCCAATTTCCCCCCTTCTTGCAAGGGACTTCATCTAATTACCTTAAAAAAAATTCCAAATTTTGATTGTTTTAGGAAAAATCCAAGTTTTGTAGACGTCTTTCCAAATCGGTCCTAAGTGAAAGTGAACACCCTTGTGAGTTGTGAGTTGTTAGAAATCTTGGATAACACTTGCAAAATTTAAAACTTAGAGATGTGATTAAAAATGAAAAAAATATTTCACACTGCCCGTTAACTTATTTCACATATGAAATATATAACATTGACCATGTGGCCGTTTTTGTTCACAATCCCTATAGTAATGTAAGGCATTATCAATCATAAAGTTGCTGATGGCAATAAATTGAATAGGAGAGTCTCCTATACCCAACTACTCAATTATCCACACACCACACCTCTAGATGCATATTTTATACGGTTTTTTCACCAGATACCCCTGTGGTTTTTCAAAATTCATGGGGTACCCCTGTTTTTTAAAAAATGCACCAGGTACCCTTATTGTTTCAACAAAATGCATGAAATACCCTTAATGACTAACAGCGTCATAATTCCGTTTGTCATTAACCCTAATTAAGCCCTCTAACCCTAATTAAACCCTAATTAGCCCTAATTAACTAACTAAACCCTAACTTTTACCCATAATTCCGTTAGTCATTAACCCTAATTAAGCCCTCTAACCCTAATTAAACCCTAATTAGCCCTAATTAACTAACTAAACCCTAACTTCTACCCTACCCTAACCCTAACCCCCTAACTTCAAACCCTAACCCCACCACCACCCAACCACCACCACCTCCCCTCCCCTTCCCCCACCACCTGCAGCAGCCCCCTTCCCCCGTCGATTTCCCAACCCCCACCCCCGCCGCCCCCCCCCTCCCTCGTCGATTTCCCGCCCCCACCCCTCGCAGCAGCCCCCCTCCCCGCGTCGATTTCCCCACCCCCGCAGCCCCCCTTCCATCCTCTGCCCTCTAGCGCCCCCTCCATCTTCCACCCTCTAACTCCCCCCTCCTCCCTCCCCGGTGGCGCGCACTCCCATTCGAGATCCGACGGCGGAGGCTTCGGCACACCGAGTGGCACGCACTCCCATTAAGATCCGACGGCGGGGGCTTCGGCACACCGGTGGCGCGCGCACTCCCATTCGAGATATGACGACGGAGATAGCAAAAAGACCTCGAGATCGCGCCGCAAAGAGTGGCTTGCGGCCGCAACACCTTGAAATCGCGTCCCTTCACGGTCTTCCCCGGCTTTGCAAATCGACACCAATTTGTGGGGAGGGAAGAGGGGGCGTAAGAGGGCGAGAGAGGGGGTGTCTTGCGAGGAGGGAATAGGCTGCGGGGGATGGGGCTTACGGAGGGGAGAAGGATGGGTCGCGGGGGTTGGGGGGAGGGGGTGGGGGCGGGAAGAGGTGCGGGGGTGGGGGGTTGGAAAATCGACGGGGAGGGGGGCTGCTGCGGGGGGGGGGGAAGGGGAGGGGAGGTGGTGGTGGTTGGGTGGTGGTGGGGTTAGGGTTTGAAGTTAGGGGGTTAGGGTTAGGGTAGGGTAGAAGTTAAGGTTTAGTTAGTTAATTAGGGCTAATTAGGGTTTAATTAGGGTTAGAGGGCTTAATTAGGGTTAATGACTCACGAAATTATGACGCCGTTAGTCATTAAGGGTATTTCATGCATTTTGTTGAAACAGTAAGGGTACCTGGTGCATTTTTTAAAAAATAGGGGTACCCCATGAATTTTGGAAAACCACAGGGGTACCTAGTGAAAAAACCGTATTTTATATATATACTCACTTTTCGACCATCTCAAACTATTTATTAAATTGACCGTACCTAGATAAAGATGACATTGGCCACAACATCCCTAAATTATGACATGACAAAACACAACCCAACAAGGAAAAAACACGACACAACCTTAGCATGGAAAAAGCTCAAGAAGTACGAGGCATACAAAATACAATAGGGCTGTTTAAAAAAAATATGATCCGATCCGTGATCCGGTCGACCCGATCCGAGAATTCGGATATCCGATCCGAAATTTAATGTTTCGGATTGGATATCCGAAAAAATCGGATCGGAGACAGATCGGATTTTTTTATATTTCGGATATCCGAAATATCCAAAAGTTTTTAAAAATAAGATTTTTATTTCAAAGAAAACTGGAACATTTAAAATTCTGACCTAATCAGCTAACTCCCCACGTTGGCACTTCCCCAGCCCCCGCTGCCCACTCTCCAGTTCCCACTTCCCTAGTATCAATCTCTCACGCAGCTCTCCTCACGGTGACGACGATGACCACCGTCCACCAGCCCACCTGACACCATCCCACCAAGCAACAGTCCTATTCGCAAATTTTGCACACCACTAGTTGTTCCTCTCGTCAGCCACCACCAGCCCATCGGACAGGCCACCATCACAACAACTTTTCTCATCCTCTCGACTGTCAATCTTCTTCTTTAGTTTTTTTTTAAAAAAAAAAGTGTTTATGGGTCAAGTAATTACAAGATCTTATGTTAATTACAAATAGATTCACGACTTTCGTTGTTGATTACAACTGCTTCTCACTAGTTTTCATTTGCTATGTTTATGGTATCAGCTATGGCATTTTACATTCAAATAGATTCACGACTTTCGTTGTTGATTCCTCCCCTTGTTTTTTTGCTTTAGTTTCATATGATGTTTTTGGCTTCATGTTAATTTGCCTCAGTTTATCATTATTGATTGGACTTTGTTTTATATGGATTTTGATTGAACTTAATATAGTGAGCAAAAATATTAAACGGATCGGATAATCCTAATACCCGGTCCGAAAATTTCGGATATCCAATTTTTTCGGATCGTCTATTCCCCGATCCAAAATTTTCAGATATCCGAAAATTCGAATCGGATCTGATTATCCAATATAAATAGCCCTACAATACAACACGATAGTCTCCTCATTGGGCCGTGTGTAGTGTTTGGATCACACTTTTGGATGGAAAAACATGACAACATGAGCCACAAACATTGACATAAATACGATTTTAAGGCCTATGTTCAAAAGCACTACCATTTTCAAATTGTTTACGTATCTTAATAGTATGAGTATGATCCTTGCGGTATGGGCAATAAAGTGTGCTTATTACGTGGGAAGATTCGGGGAATAAAACGGAAAAAGTATGCACTCATCTTAATACTCATCCGTGAGTCAATACCCCTGCACGGCTGCACTTACATACCCCTTTCGTAATATAAATGCTAACCAAAAACCCTGCCAAAAAAGTGTGTATTATTATATCACAATATTTTCTTTTGAATGTGTCAGTGTTACACATTTATGTAATAGTGTGATCTTCAACAAGACTTAAGGGGGTAGACAGTTTCAAAAACTACCCTAGCAAAAATGTGCCTCACTTCCTGCAAACCTCCTACAGCTAACATCTGATAATCTATCTTACCATCCTTCTTCGGCAAAAATCCCTTCTCTTTACCTTTATCAACACATTCAAAAATCCTGCAAACTCTCAGATATAATCCCAGTGGAATAAATACCTGTAATACATACAAAACTAGAAAATCAGGACTGAAGCAGAAACTGAGTGAAAAAAAAACTATATATAGATGAGGAGTTTGAGTTTTACCAAATCAGAGTAAGGTGCCAGAGGGTATTTAGCCATCGCTTTTGACACAACATTTCCATCGGTCATATCAGAAAGAGCACGATTAACTGATGCTGCAAGACGCAGAACCTGGTCCCTCAGTACCATTTTCTCCAAACTCTGAGGTTCTTGCAATTCACAAAAGCTCTGTTCACTAGGCCGAGAAATCAAGCTCGCAATATCAACTGCGTCTGTGATGTCCCCGCCATTAACAGCAAGTGTAAAGGCAGCAATTACTGAAGGAGTCCTAGGATGGTCAGATAGAGCCTTGTGCAATGCCAAGATTGTGACCCTGAAATGGACATGCAAAAATGCTTTATAAATTATCCACAGAATCTTTTCCAGGTGGGTAGAAAGTAGATGTTCACAACACGCAAGTTCCAGGCAGATAAAGAAGCCAACTTCGGGAACCCCATTAAATCCAATGGCTCCAAAATGCAGCAACCATATCATTCCAGCACAGCCAGAAATATTAAGCTATCCAATGTAATTAGCTTCATTTCAGTTGACATAAAGAAGAGACTGGTCAGGCTTAATAGAGTTGCACCTACTACTAACTCCACCCAGTCAATCAACTACTAGTAACAAGATTAGTATTGAAGGATAAAACAACAGATGCGATTCATAGTTAAACATCATAAACGAAAGAGTTTACTTTTATGTTTCTTGCAGAAGCACAAGTTTTTAGATAGGTTCTTACCATAAACTACTGTGGCATGGCCTATCTGGGGCCAGAAGTTTGTCCAGGTTTGCAAACATAGCCTGAAAATAGCATAATCAAAGTCATGAAATGATTTCATATAACCTGGGGTATATTAAATTACCTCTTCCAGACAATAGCAGAAACCTAAAAGGTACATTGGAGTCGCCAAAAATTAGCCATTCACCAAGCCACACTATTAACAGAGATTAGGGAGATCAAGTACGGGATTAATGCCAGTACAACAAACTTGCTCACGTATTGCCTCTATGAAGAACATTAGAAAATTTTCAAGAGCTAAGTCTGATTTTCAAACAGACCAAGCTTATTATAAAGCTTTGTCACTAATATACTTGAGATCTGACAAGGTGATAAGAGGCAACATGAAGTTGCCAATTCAAAATTGTATGAAAAATTATTTTTCTTCCAGTCTTCCAGAACACAACATGAAGAATGTCCCTGCAATAAACTCATTCTTCCAGTCTTTGCAACCTATTTTGTTTGTCCCTCATGAGTCATGTCCATTCCAGGTGTCCCGGAATGTTTTGCACCATTTAAAATCAATATTGTACATGTTCCATACTTCTAAATAAAGACTAATTAAAAACAATATAACCAGAAGGCCAAAACTCCAGTTATAAGAGACGAAAACTGGGAAACTGCAACTGATAATCAGACCATGATTTCATGTGCTGCTTAACCACTATAACTCGTGTGTATGCTGTGGTGAAGTTTAAAGCCTCAAATAATATAACCTGGAGAGAATATAATTTTGCAGAGCACTTTCTTGGCTCATTAGTGTTATCATGTACTATCTTTGTTAGAAGTTAGAACCGCCTGAAGGTATATTTTTGAAATACTATCAATTTTATAAAATTTATTAATGCGTAAATTAGCAATTTAGCGGTCAAAGATATGTCTTGGAGACCATGTTAAGAGGAAACATATCCATGTAGAGAAGAAATGGATCTAGTATCTTGAAACAAAAGGAGTACTAACTACAGAAATGGTTGAAACTTGAAAGAGCTATCAACTCCATGCCTAACATGCCTCTATCAGCACAATAGTCATTTCCCTAACAATATTATCTAGGTAGGTAATTAAAAATGGTTTTATTTTAATTAGTATTGGGACGAATCTAAAAAATCATAGAGCACATGAATATACTATGAGAAACAGAGAAAGTAATGAAAGCACAAAATATTTCAATTAAGGTGATTTTATTGGAAAGAGGGAGTACATAAGGGAAGTCAACAAAAAGTAAAGTTGAATGCTCATTCTAATTGAACTTACAAATCTTTAAATTGATAGCAACTCATCGCTATACTGTCACCAGCTGAGCTACAACTTGCCAACTTCATGTATCCTATTGAACTATACTCCCGCTGTTTTTTAATAGGTGTCTTTCAGTAGTCACAATATAGACTTTGACTGCATATTTTTTAATGATATATAAGAAAAAACAGTATCATGTAGGATCGCAGTCGATTAATTTGAATGTGAATTTCCAAGATATCAACTTTTTATAGATTTTACTAATACGTAATTAAAGATATACGCGGTCAAAGTTGCAAATTAAAGACCATGAAAAAGCAAGTGTTGCATTGAGTAAAAACAAAGAGACTATATTTTAATACAATTTCCAAATCTATGTTACCTCATCCCCCCCCCCTTAAAAAAAGCCCAATCTAAACTTAGTTTTAAAAAGCGCACCCAAGGCGGCGAGCAAAACGTATCCATCAGGCTAGGCGGACCACGATAGGCGCACGGAGCCACGGAGGCGCGAGGAGCAGGATGCAGCCGCTTTTGGGGTTGAGGCGTGCATGTGGCCCACCACCCCCTTTTTAAAAATTTTATTCCACGTTTTTGCGACACTCTGGAAACCCTAGATCTGCTTGACCTCAACCCTCTGCTCGGTTGTGAACCTCGCCAATGGTCGCCAACTCCACCGGTAAGTTTTCTCTCTCTTCTCAATTTTATTTTCTTCGTCTATGCTCTTCTCTTCTTCTTCGTTCTTTCTTCTCTTTCTTTGCCGTCTCCTCGCTGGTGGTCTCCGGTAAGTTTTCTCTCCCTTTACTTTATTTTCTTCTTATGTTCTTTTCTCGCCTACGGGATGCTTGCGCCTCGGTGCGCTTTGCGCCTTGCGTCTCGGTGCGCTTTGCGCCTTGCGCCTTTTAAAACTAAGAATCTAAACCTATGAAACTTAGTGTATGACTGTATTCCATACAAAGAATTTTTAAAATAATGGTAGTTTGGTACTACTTCAAAACAAACTAATAATGATGTATTACATGGACAACAAGAATGACAAGGTTTGCTTGTATCATGTAATGTATAGATTATCATGTAATGTTTTTAAAGAAAACTTTTGGTGCTATCTAGTTTTCAATTGCTGCCTATGCACAATAATTTGAAGTAGCCTACGTAAACATGCCAGATTATGGCAATCCAAAATAACTAGGAATGACAACATGCGAGCCAACCCGGAAGTAATAAAGCAGGCTGCAAGAGCTAAAACAGAAGCGTTGCATAGTAATAAGATACTACCAGAAGCAAGTTTGATCCAGAGTCACGTCTCCGAAAGCCACAACGAACAAAATATGCTGCCTTCCCAAAAGAATTCCAATCGACACATCAGTATGGTTTCTCATACTCAAGTAATGATAAAGAAAATGGGAAATAAATAGCATGTGTCCATACCTGATGAGGGAGAAGTAGTTCTAGCAGACCAAATTTCCACAACAATCTTAGAGATGCTTCAGCAGAACCATAAGCAAGCATGTAATTCATTTCCATAAGTATTCTAGCCTGCAACATCGTATCATCACTTTTATTTTATAGAAAGCACTTCAGCAGAAAATAAAACCACCACATAGAGTAAGAGATGAATCCTTAATACCTTATCAAGCCTTAATATCAAACAGGATACATTTTTAATTGATTGAACTGTTTCCCTGGATAAACTAAAGCCTAACCGGGCAGCAATTCTAATTGCACGCAGGATTCGAGCTGCAAACACACAAAGGTAAGCTTGAGAATCTGCTACGATGAGATTTTACCAGGCATAGCTACCATATTAAACTAATAAAATTTTAAAAAGGATAATTGCAAAACTAGTTTTCGATAGGAGAAGAGGATTTTTTTTGGGGGGGTGGGAGGAATTAACATATATGGATAACCTTAGGAGGGGAAAGGAACTCACCACAGTCCTCACGAAAGGAGGTGCTTGCAGGAATTATAGTCTGCAACTGTGACACAGAATACAATGTGTAAGTATGTGACTCAATAAGTATAATCACGCACACAGACACACGCTCTTTGGTAGAACAATCAATTGACTTAACATACTTTAGCTTTTCTAATATCTTCCAGGCCCCCCAAATAGTCAAAAACTAATCTTGCAAAAGGATCAAACATCAACCTGTAAAAAGACAAGCAGTAGAGATGAAAATGGTTAAATTAGTACCTAAACAGTCCCGACCCTTAACAAGTTCAAAGTGGGACATGGAACAGGGCCTCACTTTCAACGGGGCCCCCACATAGAAAAAAAAATTCTTTAAACATAAAAGACTTGAAGCTGATAGTCAAAATGTCTGCAAGTTTCTTGAATTCAACTCTTCTTGGAATATATCAAAAGATTTTGAAGAGGAAAGCTTAGTTTGATGCATGTTTGTTATTTGGTTTACTTGCATATTTTGGTGGTTTCTTTGATTTTTTTTTATATAGGGGCTTTTTTTCAATATTAGCACAGGGCCTCCATATTGTTCGGGCCGGGGCTGTACCTAAATTATATATAAACTGAAAGGCATGCAAAGGGGAAAAGTTATAAAAGACCATGATAAAAGACAGAAACATATTTTTTTTGTCTAATAATCCACCCTTTGCTAAGGTGAAGCGGCTGGGAAGGAGGGTTTAATTGCAAAACGTAGTAAAAAAAACTCTAAATTACAAGGATCATATCAGCAACCCGTTAACAGTAAAGTCCCGCTGAATACAGTTTCTCCAACGAACTTTGTCCCCTTCATCACAGCTGATGGGTCCTACAGCAGAACTTAGATTTCTGTTGTACTTCTGCTGGCCAGTGCTAAAACTTGAGACCTAGTGCATCAATCCAAGTTCATAGATCATGAAAGGGAAAAGGAAAGAAATTCATGTCCAGGGTTTCCAAATTAATGGTTCCAAGGAATTTTGGGAGATACACCAATAAAAATTTGTTTGACAAACCTCTAAGACATTGTTATCGATATGCACATGGCAAATGGGAAACCTCTTTCCAACAATTTCACAGCGAGGAAATGTTCTTTTTACCTGCAAAACAAGGTGAAAGTAAGCACAGCTCTATGATGCAAGCACAGAGACTAGCATAAGTTGCTGCATTTCACTAGTACAACAACCATGAAGTACATAGACCTACACATATTTGGTAATTCAAAGAACATGTATTCAATGTCTGATTGACTTGAAAAATGATCACAAATAACCTCTCTCAACTCTGCAGAGGTCAATATATCAAAATCCTTTGGTACATGCTTCAAGATAAGATCTCGAACACAGCCTCCGACAAGATAAACCTCATATCCTATACCAAAATGTAAATTATAAAATCAGGATACAAAGGGAAAAAAATTATTATCTCAATAAATAGGTTTCTTTAAGAAAACTATGGCCAAAATTTCTTAATTTGGTACGATCCTATAGCTGCAACGTAACTCAGAGGCAACCACAAACAACAAATTATGTAATGACCTCCCATTAAGTTAGTGTAACTGTCCAAGGTTTTACCTCCATGATAGAATTCCCAACATAAAATGAGACAACAGAGCGAGGAAGGAAGGAAAGAAGACTGTTTACAATCAACAACAGAGCCCTTCGTCTTTCGGATGCCAACTACAGTATTACAGAATAACATAGAAAAAGGCCAAAAAAAGGTTCTACATAGTTTGCCATCCTAATTTAAGACAATGTTACAAACAGAGTCTCCAAGCCATTCATCTAAGATTTAAGCACAATCCACACAGGTAATACATAAACCAAACGTCCTAAACTGTCACTTCTTTTAATCTTTGCTCTTCCGTTGTAATTAACCCTTAATTCTCAATTTTGCTAAATTCTAAAAAGTGTAAAATACGTAAGAACAATACGATAAAACATGAATTAAATGCCACCGTTATATGTATATTTGCATATATCGGATATAAATTATGCAAAACTCAGGCTATAAGGTCTAATGCCACCATAAATTTTCAGCCAATAAAAACCCTATCAAAATAAAACTTCATTAAATTCCCACGATAGTTTTCTATGATATCAACATGAAGTACAACATAACACTCAAAGCATAGAATTTAAACTTGAAGTATAAATTCATTTATATATGCAGTACCCTTTTTCTTCAGCCTCTTAAGGACCACCCTAGTAGGTTCAGAAATCAATGATGTACTGATTCCAAGTTCTTTGGAACTAATTTTCTTCCATTCTCGAACTTTAAGACCACTTCCTACCAATTTGAACAAAAAGAATATCATGGAAATGCTAAACAAATTGTCAAAATATCAACACTCAGTCATATTAATAAATTAAAAATCATGAATTGGGCACCAAAATATAAGTACCTGGGCTCTCAGATACAGAGGGCTTGATGATGAACTCTGTTTCATCAACAATTTTAGTGGGCACAGCAGAATTCCAGCAAACTGATGATAAAGATAGAGTAGTGAGCAAAAGGCGTTTGGGACAAGAGTGAAAGAAAGGAGGAATAGGAGAAATGGGTCTGCTTAAAATTGCAAGTTTAGAGATGAAAAGTGCCATGGAGAGCATGAGTGATCAACAAGCCATGGATGGGTTCAAACTTCAAAAGTATCATAAGCTGATAAACCCTAGTTCTTCTATCCTGTAGGGTTTAAGAGAGTTTGCGGGAAGGGGAAAAAACGGATAATCTAATTCGTTGGAATTTTTTTTTAAAAAAAGAGAAATTTCATTGAAGGAAGGCCAAATGACATCTACAATAAATTATAAATATTAAACAAAAATAGAATATAATAAGACAAGATCAAATCATATTCGTCTTCAAAGAAACTACAATGAACCAGATCGAGCAATACGGCGCAACTCCCTTGTATTTGCTAAATCACGCAACTATTGATGGGAAAGTCTATCATTCTCACATAGTTTGGAGAAGAAAATTCTTGATTTAACCATGTTGACCGCATCCGAATTTCCAATACTTCAATGTGGATGGTCTTGAACTTCAACCAATAGCAACAATTTCTCGTACTAATTTTTAAACTTCCACGTGGGAAGAGAATAAAACTAAACTCCAAACTCCCATGAAATGAGAGAAAGAACCCAAAAATTGGGTAGAAAACTCTAAAAATGAGATAGAAGCTTTTTTTTTAGGTAAGATGAAGGGGACTCACTTGAGGGGGGATAAGGGGAAATCCTCAAATGAGTCCCATGAGGTTTGATCCCTAGATCTCAGGGATATGAGGTGGGAAGCGATGCCACTACTCCACCACCTCAACCTCAAAAAAAAAATGAGAGAGAATGGAAGATTATTAATAACAATAACAATGAAAACTAGATGAAAAAAGAAGAATTGGGGGCTTACCATCATCGAAAGGATGATGGAAGCCCCAAACTAGAAGAAAGGGATTAGGGTTTTCTGAGGAGGGAGAGGAGAGAGGGGAAAGGAGGAGGCTTAATTCGTTGGAACTTTATTTTCCCATGTAATTGTATTTCCTCGTAATTGCTAAATGTTGTTTGGTTATTCATAGAAAATGAAAATTCCAATGAGAATTTCTACTTACCTAGGTCCCCCTAGGTAAGTAATTTCCTCTATTTTGTGGGAAGTGGATCTTCCTAGGAATTTATACTTTCCATGAATTTGTCAACCAAACAACATAAAAAAATTTAATTTCAGGGAATTTTAACTTCCTATGCTAAACAATGTCAACCAAACAAGCACTTAAATTCTTAATGCTTGTGGGCGAGGCAATGCTTGTTTTTTGAATTTTTTTTCAAGTTTTAAACTTTTAACTAGTTGTTTGACTTGAATGATGCCCCAGATTATTCACCAATAAGAATTTGAAGTGTCAAATCAAACACTTGATTGAAATGGAAAAAAAAAGTTATAGCCTATATGCATTGGATTGTGCTCGTGAAAGAATTTTCTAGTTCCTTTTAAATTTTCTACATGGTAAATTATAAGATGAATTATTGATCAATATAACCCTCGGGTTCAAGAGATTACATATATATAAATATATAATTAATATAAAGACTATAATGCAATCTTGTTTTTGAAATTTGGTTAATGTGTAAGAATATAACCAATACAATTAAATAGTGTAGTGGTGTTAATTAAGAAGGTTATAAAAATTGTAAGAGTTTTTTTTAGTATAAGAGTACTGAAAGGTAGAATACGCTATTAACATAAGATTAATGAGTATTAATATATACATTTGCATTTAATTTTTTTTAAAATAGATATATTATCTCGTCTATAAATAATTTTTCCCCACAAAGACCAATATGAGATTGTAGATTAGTTGGTTAGTGCATTTGCATTTCAAATGAGAGGTTATGGGTTCGAGTCTTAGCACACGCATTTTTATTGTTTCAATATATGTCATTTGATTGTGTCGGGCAAGGAAGAGTACATGTGAGTATGTGACAACATAGCATGTTTTTTCCTTGGGTTATATAGATGTGCAAAACCATTTTTTTAACTATCCGTGATTAATTAATTGTCTTGTTAGCTTTGGACGTGCAATCGTTGAATCTTTTTAAATTTCCCAAGAAGATACATTTGAAGAGAAATTGTGAACCTAGGCTTTAAGTAATTAAGAAAGTAACAAAAATACCAATGAACAACTCTAAAATTGGGAAAAAAATTTGACTAGAAATAATATGTTTGTTCAAAAGTGATTAGGAAGAAGTATATACTTTCAAGTTTGTTTTTTTGAAAAAGAACTTAAGGTGGTGGATGTTGGAAAGGAAGGAGGAGAAGTAAAAGAAGACAAAGGGGTTAGATTTAAAGTGGAGAAGGGGAAAAGAGTAAGGTTATAAAGTTAACGCTTTCGAGAACGAGTTATAGTATAATGACATTCTTTCCCTTACTAGCAATATCAAAGTTCACATGATAAAGGGTAAAGATATCAATATACTTCTTGTGTTTGTGGAGAACGTTTAAGTGAATTGCAGATAAGAAATTCTAAACCCTAGGCTTTGAGTAAGGAGTAAAAAGGAAACACCATGTGTCCATGTTGCCAAAAGATGAGAAAGACTCCGAACTTGGGAAAAAAATTCATCCATAAATGACGTTAGATTCCTAACATTTGTGTTGGCCATACGCATACTCTTGACTCAAGTTGGTCCTCAACACAAACCTGAATTCAGGTGATGTCACTATTAAGTTACCTGGGTCGTGTACGTGGTTAGGATGGAGAGAAAGGAATTTATGAAGGAAGAGTGAGAAAAATATGATAGAGAGAAAGCAACAAACTTGCAAAGCTGACATTGCCGAGTTTGGAGCTTTGTAGTGATGTGATCATCACTACTACAGCTAATAAAATAGTGACAGCTGGACAAGAGAAAGAGGGGAAGAACCTGGGAGGAGAGGAAGAATACCGTTAAAGGAGGTATGAGGTGGCACAAGTGAGTCAGCAGCACAACAAGAATTGCTATGAGTTTGTTATAATCATACGGTTATGATTACATTCCAGCTTTATTACAATTTACTTTTCCTTTATTTCTGTAAGAAGAATCTAGTGCTGACAACTACTATAAATAGACTCAGTACTTGTAAGGAAGGGATTATTGATGATGAATACAAAATCTCCTCTCTAAATTCTCAATCTCTCTCTCTCTCTCTCTATCTACAAAATATATTTCTATTACATTGATTGTTTCTTCGAGAATTCTATTCATTCTTGTAGATATTCTCTAGAACTCTCAAACCAAGTCTCCATCTCTCTCTTGTAGAGGTCAAACCTGGAAGATCAGCTGGGAATTGTATCATTGGTATCAGAGCTAGCTGTTCCTCGGCATAACAATGGTGTAGACAAGGAGTGGGGAAGGTGACATAGAAGCTCTGGCAGCTGAATTGCAGAAGCTTGAGTCCTCTCTGAAAGGTATGTTAGAAGAACATAATAGAAAGATAAATGAAGCATGTAGTAACAATAGCTTGAATATAGACAGAAATGCTAGATCAATATCTTAAATGAATGATTTGATGTGTAGATTATCTGTGCAACTATCTAAACTGGTAGCTGATAGAAGCACTGAAGAGGGATCCCCTGGTGGTAGACCTCACACCCCCACTAACACTGATAGAGGTTCTCACCACCACTACCAGTACTCCACTAGGTTGACTAAGGTCGAGTTTCCTAAGTTTGATGGAACTAACCTCAAACCTTGGCTGTATAAATACTCCCAGTTTTTTGAGTTGGATAGGTTAGAGGATCCAAACAAAGTAAAAATAGCTGTCATACACTTAGAAGGGAAGGCATTGTTGTGGCATCAAACCTATGTCAAGAGGAAGGGGGAGAATAATCCAACCTGGGAATAGTATGTAAGGCATCTGACCATCAGATTTGGGGAGCCTTATGATGATCTGATGGCATAATTGAAGGCTTTAAAGCAAGGGGGTACAGTTCAGGATTACCATGACTCCTTTGATGATATAGCCAGCAGATTGGAGCTGTATGAGAAAGACTTACTTAGCTGTTACATTGGAGGATGAAATACAGATGCAGGTGAGGATGTTCACTCCACAAACCATCCAGCATGCTTTGTGTCTAGCCAAACTGCAGAATCCGCCAATAAATTCAGAAAAGCCAAAACACCAAACAAATAGCCACCCCTTCTACCTACCTCTACCCAAACCAAGCCTTTCCAAAACACATTCCACCACAAAAGCAACCTAAACACTACCTATAACACTAACACAAAACCCCAAAACACCACTAACAATTCCCCAATAACCCATAAAAAAACCTATACTTCTGCTGAATTCAATGAAAGGATGGCCAAGGGCCTATGCTTTTGGTGTGATGATAAATATGAACCAGGTCATAGATGTAAGGGCAAGAGACCACAACTATATCATATGGAAGTAGAGGAGGAGATTGAGGAAGAAAATGAGACAACACCTGAAAATGAACCTATGGAAGCAGATAACCACACTCAATGTGCTCATCTATTTGTACAAGCCATGGAAGGCATCACTTCATTTCAGACAATGAGAGTGACAGGTATCATGGAAAAAGACCCTTGCACTTACTACTTGACAGTGTTAGTACACATAATTTCATTGATGCTAGCATTGCTCTCAAACTGGACTGTAGAGTGGAGGGCGTAAACCCAATGTGGGTCAAGGTGGCTGATGGAGGGCAGTTGAAATGTGACTCCATAATCAAGGGGTTTAGTTGGAAAATGCAAGGGCACTTGTTTACTGCAGATTTGCTGCTACTTCCATTAAGAGGGAGTGACATTGTATTAGGGGTCCAATGGTTTTCTACCTTGGGTCCCATCCTATGGGATTTTAACAATTTAATTATGGAGTTCAAGCATCAAGGGAGGAAGATGAATTTGAGGGGAGCCACCACTAAAGGATTGAAGGAGGTTCAATCTGAGAAGATGTGCAAACTGATGCAGGGCATGGGAGAACTCTCAATGATGCAGGTGGTCTCATCATCTGGAGGTTCAGTTACAAGGGGTCCAGATGCTAAGGAGCAACACCCTGATATATCTTCCTTACTGAATGAATTTGAAGATATATTTACAGATCCTACTAGTTTGCCACCTGCCAGGCACCATTTTGATCACATTATACCTTTGAAAGAGGGTACTAATGCCATAAACCTGAGACCTTATAGGTACCCTACATCTCAAAAGGATGTAATTGAAGAACTAGTGCAAGAATTGGTGGATCAAGGCACAATTAGAGACAGCAATAGCTCTTTTGCAGCACCAGTAGTGTTGGTGAGAAAGAAAGATGGTGGTTGGCGTATGTGTGTGGATTATAGAGCCTTGAACAAGGCTACTATTAAGGATAAGTTTCCAATCCATGTCATTGAGGAATTACTAGATGAGTTACAAGGAACTCAGTATTTCTCTAAGATTGATATGAAGTCAGGATATCATCAAATCAGGATGCATCCTGAAGATGTTCATAAAACTGCTTTCAATTCTCACATGGGTCACTATGAGTATCTAGTCATGCCATTTGGGCTGACTAATGCACCCTCAACTTTCCAAGCTCTCATGAATTGTGTCTTTAAACAGTTTCTAAGGAAGTTTGTTCTTGTTTTTTTTTATGATATTCTTGTGTACAACCCAAATTGGCAAGCACATGTATCACACTTACAACAAGTGTTTGAAGCAATGAGGAGCAACTCCTTGAGAGCCAACAGAAAAAAAAAATGTACCTTTGCTGCTACCCAAGTAAACTACTTGGGCCACATTATCTCCCAACAAGGAGTCACTACAGAACCTGAGAATATCCAGGCAGTCATAGACTGACCCATACCCACCACCTTGAAGCAATTAAGAGGCTTCCTTGGCCTCACTGGCTAAGCAAGGCTATGGCAGCATATGCAGACCTCTGACCAATTTGCTCAAGAAGAACTCTTTTCACTGGTACAAAGAGGCAGAAGATGCATTCACAGAACTCAAGCTCAAGATGGTGACCCCACCAGTGTTGGCTTTACCTAACTTCCAACAACCATTCTTGATTGAGACTGATGCATCAGGTGCAGGCATTGGAGCAGTATTAATGCAAAATGGGCATCCTATAGCCTACAGCAGCAAAGCTCTCTCTGAAAAAAATGCCCAACTCTCAGCTTATGAAAGAGAGCTCATAGCTATATTTTTTGCAGTAAAAAAATGGCATCACTACCTGATGTTACAACCCTTTATCATCAGGACAGATCAGCAAAGTTTGAAATACCTATTGGATCACAAGGTAGCTACACCCTTCCAGCAAAAATGGCTCTCTAAGCTGGCTGGGTATGATTTTGTGGTTGAATACAAGCAAGGCTCAGAGAACAAAGCAGCTGATGCTTTGTCAAGGATACCTTCTAGTGAGCTGCACACTACTATGGTGACTACCCTGCACTCCACCTTACTTGATGACATCAAGCTGCATTGGGAAACTGATCCCAACATCCGAAAACTCATAGCTGATCTGAAGGCTGATCCTACTTCCCACCCTCACTTCCAGTGGGTGAATGACCAGCTAAGGAGGAAGGGTAGATTAGTTATTGGCAATCACCCACAACTAAAGGCTAAAATATTGTTATGGCTACATGATTCAGCAACAGGGGGGCACTCAGGCATCCAAGCTACACTCAAAAGGGTCAAGAGCATGTTCTACTGGGCAGGATTGAAAGTGACTATTACATAATACATCAGGAACTGCACTGTTTATCAAAGGTGCAAATATGACAACAGTGCTTACCCTAGTCTACTTCAGCTAGTACCTGTACCAGAAGGTGTTTGGGAGGATATAACTATGGATTTTGTTGAAGGGCTGCCCAAATCTGGTGGAAAAGAAGTTATTATGGTGGTCATTGATTGTTTGAGCAAATATGCTCATTTCATATCCCTCTCTCACCCTTTTTCAGCCCTACAAGTTGCCCAATCATTTCTAGATCATGTTTATAAACTACATGGCTTTCCTAAGTCTATAGTATCTGACAGAGACAAGATCTTCATCAGTAATTTTTGGAAGGAATTCATGAGATTGCAAGGTATCACACACCTCCTCTCAACTGCCTACCACCCCAAACAGATGGGCAGTCTGAGGTACTTAATAGATGTGTGGAGACCTACTTGAGGTAGTGAGGTTCCTTATGAGTGGGCTAAGTGGTTATCCCTAGTTGAGTTTGGTACAATACTACCTTCCATACAGCCATCCAAAAAACCCCTTTTGAAATCCTTTACAACCAACCTCCCCCCATTTACAGACCCTATTTTACTGAGGCTAGTACTATGGAGGCAGTGGATAGAAGCTTGCAACAAAAGCAACAAATGGTTCAGCTAATGAAAGAACACATGGCTAGAGCTCAAAATAGGATGAAGCAGCTTGCTGACAAGCACAGGACTAACAGGGATTTCACTATAGGGACTTGGGTCTACTTAAAACTACAGCCTTATAGGCAATCTTCAGTATAAGCAAGGCCAAACTAGAAGCTTGCTGCTAGGTACTATGGTCCCTACCAAGTACTCAAGAGAGTGGGGAAAGTTGCTTACACATTGCAACTTCCACCTACTGCTAAGATACATCCTACCTTCCATGCACTAGTAGAATAATTGCTTATTGCTGCGGTGGTATTGCTGCGATTTTACCCATACGCAGCAATATATCACATAAAAAGAAAAGGTAAAATATAAAATAAAGATATTGTTGCGGTTTCGGCCAAAAACCGCAGCAATATGATTTCAACGGGAAATTTTTTGAAAAAAAGTTGACTTTTTGACAAGACATATTGCTGCAGTTTCTGGCAAGAACCGTAGCAATATATTAAAATAATATTAAAAAATAATATTTTAATATATTGCTGCGGTTTTTACAAAAAACCGCAGCAATATCCCCATTTATTTCATATAAGAGGCGCTAGGGTTTGGGCACTCCCGCATTTCAGCCCTCTTCACCCTTTAGCCGTTTTTCTCTTCATTTCACTCATTTCTCTCTCCTCCTTAAAATCTATTTCCCTCTCCTCGAGCCTTCGTCGTTCTTCATCAGCCGTTTGATGTGTGCCGCCTTCGCCGTTCTTCTTCATCAGCCGTTCGCCATCCTCGACTCGCCATCCTCGACCTCAAGAAGTACTTCGCCCCAATACAACTATAAATTCGTCGCTCACGATGAACACATCCTCGACTCGCCTTTCACTCGTCGTTGCACGCGTCTCACTCGCCGGCTTCGGTTAAGATTTGTTACAATTTCTCTTCACTCACCGGCTTCATTCGAGTTTTGTTCAAATTCTCCGTCTAGATTTTTAAGTTTCGTTCAAGATTTTGTTTTTTCGTTTTAAGTTTAATTTGTTTGTTTTTTTTGTGTAATTTCGTTTTCCAGATTTTTTTTTGTAAATCTTTTTTTTTTTTTTTTCTTCAATTTTCATGTAATTTCACTAGATCTGGAATATTTTTGTTATTTCATTTAATTCTAGATTTGATTTTTTCGTCTTTTAGTTTTTTATTTTATTTTATTATAAGTTGTCGATTAATTTACATTATTTTCTATAATATTTTGGTGATGTTAGTTTGATAATATTTGGTGATATTATTTTGGCCAATAAAACCTTATTCTTCCCTGCTACAATGAACTTGGGGGTAGCAGACTTGCAATACCACAAGAGGACAGGACCTGACAATTTTTTTTGTGATATTATTTTCTTTAAAATTTGATGGAAAAGAGAAAAAAAATTTGTTTTTGACTTTGCTGCCGTTTTGGGCCACAACCGCAGCAATAGGTGTAACATATTGCTGCGGTTTTGGCCAGGAACCGCAGCAATATCTTGTCCTATTGATGCGGTCAAAAACCGCAGCAATAGGTTAATTACCTATTGCTGCGCCCTTAATTGATGCGCGGCCAAAACCGCCGCAATAGGCCACTTAATGACCGCAACAATAAGCAATTATTCTACTAGTGATGTCTCACAGTTGAAGAAGCACCATGACCCTACCCCCACCACTGAAGTTCCTTTTCCAGATACCACCCTTGTTGACATTACTAGACAGCCCATAGTAGTGATAGATAAGCGCACCATTAACAGACACAACAATGCTGTTGTACAATGGTTGATCCACTGGTCTAACATAGGACCAGATAATGCTACCTGGGAAGATGCTCAGACAATAGAGGAGCAATTTCCTACATTTAATCCTTGGGGTCAAGGATCAGCTCAAGGGGGAAGTATTGATGTGATCATCACTACTACATCTAATGAAAAAGTGACAGCTAGACAAGAGAAAGAGGGGAAGAACCTGCGAGGAGAGGAAGAATACCGTTAAAGGAGGTATGAGGTGGCACAAGTGAGTCAGCAGCACAACAAGAATTGCTATGAGTTTGTTATAATCATACGGTTATGATTACATTCCAGCTTTTATTACAATTTACTTTTCCTTTATTTTTGTAAGAAGAATCTAGTGCTGACAACTACTATAAATAGACTCAATACTTGTAAGGAAGGGATTATTGATGATGAATACAAAATCTCCTCTCTAAATTCTCAATCTCTCTCTCTATTTACAAAATATATTTCTATTACATTGATTGTTTCCTCGAGAATTCTATTCATTCTTGCAGATATTCTCTGGAACTCTCAAACCAAGTCTCCATCTCTCTCTTGTAGAGGTCAGACCTGGAAGATCAGTTGGGAATTGTATCATGTAGGTTGACGACAATGGAAATCAGTTTAAAGTAGAAGATGAAGCTAAAGATCACGCAAGGATAACTGGAAGGATTGTGAATGGTATTCATGAGAGGTTGAGGAGTAGTTAGGTGGTTAGGATTGTTTGTAACTTGCGATAATATAATATTTGTAGGCTTAAAGAAGGGGATCCATGATTTATTGAAGGTAATGAGATAAAAGATAAGAACTTGTACTCAACTACCGAAAATATAGTAACTCTAGTCTAATAAAGGGGTGCTTAGTGCATTTAAAAAGTAGGTTGAGGTATATGGTGCAAAGGTTTTCAAACCTAATGACCAGTTAATGTTGTTAGTGGGTAAAGACATTTTATCTCTTTCACTATACTATAGGGGTAGTTGGTGCATTTTGAAAAACGTAGGGGCAAGGGGGTCTCAAATAATATGGAAGCCCTTTGCTAATTACTAAAATTAGGCCCTTAAATATTTTTCAAATTTTTGTAGCATTTAAAGGGCTTAATTTTAACTGTGGATTTGATGTCTAAATCAAATTTCATACTTCTATGTGACATAATGAAAGCTTAATTTTCAAAATATGATGTACAAGTAAAATAGAAATATTGGACATAAACACATAATCGGAAATTCTTGGGTGTAACTATTATAATAGTGTAACAACCCAATTTCCATTTTTACCAAAACTTTCTCACTCCTCATTTTCCAGCGACGGACGTCCATTCTCACTCTCTCTCCTCACTTTCTCTCCATCTTCCCTGCTATTTCAGGTACATGCTCCACCTGTTTTAGAAACAAATTAGCCAAAATTCGAAATCCTAAGAACAATAAATTCAAATTGCTTTTGATAACAAATGGGAGATTTCATTTGTTACAACAATAATGAAATTCACTAAATCACAACATTCATGATGTTCTAGAAAAACCTTTTAAGGAGTAAGAGCTATGCTCTGTAACACTCCCCCTCAAGTTGAGAGTGTAGAGAGGAACAAACTCCCAGCTTACTTAGGAGCCTTTGATGCTGGTCATTGCCAAGTATCTTAGTGAAGATATCAGCCAGTTGGTCATTGCTTGGAACATAGGTAGGCTGAGTTATGCCATCAACAACCTTGTCTCTGATGAAATGGTAATCTATGTCAACATGCTTTGTCTTTTCATGATGCATAGGGTTGGCAGCAATGGCCAAAGCAGCATGGTTGTCACACTTAATCACAGTTGTGCCTAGCTTCTTGAGTCCTGGATCTTTGAGTAGCTGAGTGAGCCACATGACTTCATACACAGTGAGTGCCATTAATCTGTATTCAACCTCTGCCTTTACAATAAACCTCATATCTCTGTCTAATGTAGAGTTGTTTTACCCATATGTTAGGTTGCATCTACCCATATATTGGGTTATATTTCTCTCCGTGTGAGAGTTCAGGGACTTTGTTTTGGGTGTTTTGTTTTCTTTTAGAGTTGTTTGTTGATTAGAATTTGTGCGACTTCACGGGAGATGTCAATTTTTCTTCTATAATCAGTTGAACCAAATCAAGTTCTACGTCAAAATACAACAGATCAATAGACCCCTCATAGAAGGTTGCATTAAACAACAATGTGAAAGAGGGTTTGCACGATTGTTAAATCTTATCAACGATCGTGATTTTGGAATAACATAATTTTATTTGATCTAATTTGATATGTATTTGTTAGTTTTGATTTATTTTGCCGATGTCTTTTGACTTTAATCAATGAATTAGTTGTAATGTTCAAAAAAAAAAAGGCAATTTTTTATCATATCCAATAAAGAAAATATTTAAAACTCCCTATATATATATACCCAATTAACAATAAATAAATCCCTACCTTTAATCCATCCATTTTTAAAAATTTACTAGACTTTGACTTTTGTTTTCATGACTTTGAGACTGTGTTTCTTTTTACCTAAGTTACAGATTATTGTTGAGACTAATCTTCAAAGTAAAGTGAGTTTTGAGTACTGTATTGAAATTAGAAGTGCAAACGGGTCATACGGGTCGAGTGCGGGTAATTTCGGGTCGGGTTATGTCCGGATCAACTTTGTGGTCGAGTTGGGTGCATGTTTGATGAGTCGGGTCAGCATCGAGTCGGTTCCAATCTGTTCGGGTTGGTTTGGGTTGGGTCCATTCGGGTAAGGCCGGCTTTCTTTTCTAGCAAATAAATAAAACACATAAATTAATGTTTGTGAAAAAAAATTCATTATTATTTTTGGATTGGTTCGGGTTCGAGTCATTATATTCACTTCGGGTCGGGTAGATTCGGGTAGGGTTATTTCGGGTGACCACTTTTGGGTGAAATACGGGTCTCATGTCGGGTATTTCGGGGTCGGTTCAACGGGTACATGTCTCTTTTGCCGGCTATAATTGAAATAAATTATTTTTTTAACAATGGAAACCACCAACTTGGAGTATGGTAGAGGCATATATAGAGAATTTCCCATTGATCAAAAAAATTTCGCTTAGTATGGAAAGTATCATGATCATTTGTAAAGAGAGTAGCAATTAGGTAGTGAATATAGTGGAATACGTTCAACACTATTTTTGTCATTCCTTAGCTTTTACTTATAGGAGGTTAAACATGAAAGAAAACGCAATAGCCTTTTTTCTACTTCAAACTTTGGAGATGATATGTATGTATATACTTTCAAAATCGTTACTTAGTTAAAATAAAGCTACTATTGGTGTAACCCTACAACAAAGGAGGAACAAATTTATCGGAAAAGTTTAATCATGATGTAATATCAAATGAAGGCATTAAACTCAGTACTTCACATTTCTATATATTAAAAAAAATTACAATATCAACTGGATCAATATTATGATTTTTGCAAAGTGGAACTAAAGATGATTAAGATGATTTATTTTTATAAGTAATCAGAAAAAAGAGCTTATAAATATTATATGAATTTTTTTTTCGGGAAACATAATAAAAGTAATCGCATGAAGCATTATATTATTATATCTTTATAAAGATTGTGAAATAATTTAAAATATAGAAGTATAAATTTGTTATACAAAATATTAAAACACAATTTTTTTTATAAAGGTAAGTAGAAAAAAGGTTAGGAGACCCTCCACACGACGGGAGCTCCTAATGCATCGTTTACAACAATATTATGAAGAGCAGACATAGTACAAGGCTGAATATAAAAACTTGAATCGACTAAGTGGCCTACCTTAGCTATCCAATCTGTAGCTTTATTGGCTTCATGACAGATATGCCTGATAGTCCAAGAGTTGAAAGTAGCAAGTAGAGTTTGAATGTCATGGATGCTGTGAGCAATCTGCCAGGGTGGGGTGCAAAGATCTTTCACCACAATGATGACGAGCAAGTTGTCACCTTTGATATGCAGAGTGAAAATCTTCTCTTGAATATGGCTAATAGGATGCCTTGGTACAGTGTCGCTGCTTCCGCCGTGAAAACTTGGGAAGTGCCGAAGTTGAAAGCAACATCTTTGTAGAGGTGACTGAGGTGGTCTTGAATGATGACCCCTCTAACAGTTGAATTTTGTCGAACCGAACCGTCAAAATCGAGTTTGAAGGAGAGGTTGGGAGCCGGCTCCCAAGCAACGAGGATGCATGATTAAGGGACTGGAGCGGGGTGAGTTAGAAAAGGAGGATGGAAAGGAGAACTTTTGGAGTTGGAATGGTCTATAGCATTCCTAAGACTCCATCTGGTCATTTGAAAATTTTCTTTTTGGAGGATACTGTGAATATTTAGGTATCGTTAAATGATGTCGTTTCTTTCTTTCCAAATACACCATATAAGGTAGATGAATTTGGTTACTGTTATATTGTTTGAGCGCACCTTTTGTAGGGTAATAAGGATTGGGTCTTTTTGCAAGTTGTGAGGAATCCACCTTTTTTATTCTGATAGTGGCCAGAGTTGAGTGAGTTTGGGGCAAAGGCAAAAAAGGTGATCCAGAGATTCTTCCTATACGTTACATAATCCACAGTGGTTAAAAGGCAGTATCTTGCGCTTTGCTAACACAACCCGAAACCCTAGGCTATTATGGCACAGTTGCCAGAGATATTTTTTTTAATTTAGGCGGAATATCTAAAGACCAAATCCATCTGTATTGCCATTTCTCTTCATTAGGGTCTAGATTATGAGCTAGCCAATTTGCTGATTTGACAGAGAAATCATCAGTGGTACTACGACCCCAAACAGGTTCGTCCTTCTGGGGGTGCGAGGGATCGGGATACCTTTGATGCAATCTACTATATTAGAAGGAAACCCTAAGCCCCTGTTCGCTTTAGGTCGGCAAATTTTGTCCTATGGTATGAGAGGAACAACATTTTTATCCTTGCTTTGTCTCTAAAGAAACGTTCTATGTAAAGTTCCAATCGATTTAGCCAAGTCAATTGGAAGCATATAGGATGAACAAGAATAGGAAGGTAAGGATTCCAGATTACTTTAAATGAGAGTGAGTCGACTTGCTTTTGAGAGGAATCCTGATTCACAATGATTTATCCTTTGTTCAGGTTTTCTCAAGATGCGTTCAAAATCTGCCTTAGTAGAGTGGTAGGAACTAAAGAAGATCCCTATATATCGACATAAGGTAGAGTTAGGAAGCATGTTGAATTTACTAGCTAAAAGTGTTTTCCGTTGAGAATTTACTTTTTTGGAAAAAATTATAGCGGATTTATGGAAATGGACCAATTGACCAGACAACTCACAAAAGTCATCAATTATCTTTTAAAGATTAGCACAAGTCGAAGCAGACGCTTCACAGAAAAAGTAAATTGTCATATGCAAAGAGGAGGCAAGGGATGTTTGAAGTTCTAGGATGGAGTTTGAACCCAATACCTAATCCATGGATTGTGATGCTAGCGTTAGTTTTTAAATGAACACATCCATACACAAGATGAATAAATACGGAGATATGGGATCCCCTTGTCTAATTCCCCTAGAATAAGGATGGAACCAGGGGGAGGGTTGGCCATTTATTTTTATTGAGTGTGAAACTTTGGTGACGCATTTTTTTTCCAAAGAATTCATTAGGAAGGGAAACTGAATGTAGTTAATATTTGCCAAAGAAAGTTCCACTCAATACGATCGTAACCGTTTTCCATGTCGAGTTTTAAAACACACCATCTCGTTTTATTTTGGGATTTTTGGAAGGTGTAAAGAGCCTCTTGTGCTATTAGGAGTTTTAAAGCGCTCTTGGGTAAAAGCATTCTGGAGAGAACTTACTTCGCATTGGAGGATGAGGCGGAGTCTATTGACCAGAATCTTTGAGATAGCTTTATAAAAAGTGTTAATTAGACTGATGGGACGAAAATGGTTGGGATGCTCCGGAGCTTCTAATTTGGGAATCAAGGTAATTAGGTTGTGATTCAGTGAAGGTGGAAGTTTCCCATGGAAGAAAATGCTTAGAACAAATATGGTGATCTCTTTACCAATTATTGGCCAAGACGCCTAATAGAATTTGCTTCTGAAGCCATCAGACCCCGGGGCTGCATTGAGGTGTCTATCATAGGGTTGATATCAATGAAAGCATCTTTGATTTCTTCTATGGTGACAGTCGCCAAGAGGTGATTACAATCCTGATCGAAAACAAACGGAGAGATGAAGCTGAAATCGAGGTGTCTATCGGAGGGAGAAGTTGTTTGAAAACGTTCACGATAGGATTTGGTGAGCAGATCGGAAATTTCGTCTTGAGTGTCTACCATTGATTGAGGTCATTTTTTAATCGAAAAATAGTTGTACTGTCCATAGATTTCTTCATCTTGTTGTGAAAATAACGAGAGTTTCGATCTCCTTGGGTGAGCTAGTTGTGTCTAGCTTCCCTCCCCCAGCATTTTTGAGTAAAGAGAAGTAACTTTTCATGTTGCGAGATTAGGCAGTTGATATTCTTGATTAGTATAGAATTGAAAGGTTGCTGCCATAGTTTGATTAATAGTTCTTTCATTTTTTTCATCATTAGCTGATAGTTTGTTAGTTTTGTGTCGGTACATTAATCTGGCCCACTGATTTAGGTCGGTTTTTATACGGATTAAGTTTTGTTGTACTCGAAAGAAACGCGAACCTTTTATTGGAGGGAGCCATTTTTTCCTGACTAAATTGTGAGATTAAATATGAAGGGACCAGAAGTTTTGGAATCTAAAGGCCAGGGGTCTAGAGAGATCCCTGTCATTTGAGGAAAAAATTAGCGGTGCATGGTCTGAAATCATAAAATTCCCATATAATATATAACTGTTACTAAAATCATTAAAAAAAAGAGTGGCTAATTGCTCTGTCTAGACGTTCATAAATAATGGCATTATTTTGAATACCTTTCGAAGAGAAGGCATTTTGCAAGCACGGAATGTCGATGCATAGTTATTCGTTATTAAAGAAGGGAGTCCTATGAGATGAGACAGGGTCAAAGTTCACCCTCCTAACTTATCACGAGGATTGATCATTTCATTAAAATCCCTGATGAGAAGCCAAGGGAGATATAAATGGGCTAGATAATCGTTAAGGCCGGATATTCCGAAATCCATCTCTTTCTACTTCTTTTGTCGAGCAATAAGTTCCGATTATAGAGTACATTTTATTATTAGGTTTGTAGAGAACATCTAAATGCGCAGGCCGTGGATGCATGGAGTAATTTTTTACGATGATATTAGCATTGTTCCAACAAACCCAAAGACCCCCACATTGGTTGATGGGGGTCAATGATGATTTTATTTTCAAAGCGGGATGCTTTTAGAATCTGATTGTTGTTTGTATTATTTGTAAGTGTTTCTAAAATAAGATAATGTCTGGTGTATATTTGTTTCTCAAGTAAATGAGCTCGGTTAGAGCGTGGGGTTTCTTCCCCCCTTGAATATTTCAGCATAAAACTCTCATATACAAAACTTGTACAAAAATGAAATGGAGCATTTTAAATTCTTATTAAGACAAAGCATGTCATGAGAACTACCTCTGGCATAAAGTAGTAGCAGGAACACCCAAGAAGCGTTGCCATCACCGGTGCCCAAGAAAAGGCCCCTTGTTAACTCATCTTTGGAAAGTGGATAACTTATAAACCTGCCATAGAAAGAAATCAACATAAAAAGGAATTAGTCCAAGGTAGTGTCCATTTTAAGTAGCATATTTTGTGCAACATAATTAAGAATGGAAACAATATGAAAGTGGTAAAGGCAAGGATATAACCTAGCTAAACAAAATACCAACTCCATTGCAATGGAAGCATCGATTACATAGATTGGAGTTGAGGCAAAAAGATAATGAGGACCTATTAACCCAACTAAAAATTGAAAACAGAAAGGAAAAATCAACATACAACAAGATAGATTAAGTAACTTGGAGGGGTCCTTATTGATAACGCAAAATAAGTACTAATCTTATGATTAATCATGAACTACGGACGAGGGGTGGGGGAGCCTTCATAATCATCACGTTTGAGGCGCTTTTGACCATCAAGAGGTTGATTACCATCCATAGAACAAGTTGGAATTGAAGGGTTGGATAGGATCTCCGTCATGTCCTCATCAAATTGAAGGTGAGGATTGTGATGGATGACCCCTAAAGCTTGAAGAAAAGCCTCATCAATGTCATCTTACATAGGTCCAATATTGAAGTCACCATATATGGTCGTCATTAGTACTCATATGGGGGGAGGGGGGTTAAGGTGCACACCATCATTGTTATTGATTTGAAATTCGGCTAAGGAAGCAAAAGGCATTTGATGTGTAGATGTTGTCAACAAAGTGGGGGGGGAGATGGAGGGGGTAGGATGACTTCATTGCAATTGAGTTTGGGATCCGACCCATGAGGGGTGGGGCTTTCAGCTTGGAAACGCCTCCTTCGAAGGGAGTGCAATAAGCAAATATGGGTTTGCTTGGACGTTGGGGTTTAACATATTTCATTAGCCATGAACAAAGGGTTGAGTTTGCTAGCCTCAGGCTTGGCGACGACTAGCTCGAGACAAGGAGCCGACTTATTTGGGCAATGGGATAGAACATGATCCTTGTAACACCTGACTCGTACAGAGTCGAGTCTATCGTCATCAATGCGCATCCAGGGCCCACAATTGTCCTCAATAACCAACACAAGTTCTTCCAGCACATTTTGTCCTCACTCATTCGCACCCTGAAAAACTTCTCAGGAGGTCACCCATCCCAAGAAAACTCCAAGCCAAGCAGGCTTAACTGTGGAATGCCTAAAGAATTAAGCTCCCTAAAAGAAAGATGCATCTTGTTAGAATGAGTAGCTTACTAAATCCCTTTAAAACAATCATGAGGGGTATTACATATGTAACAACCCGCACTTCCGAGCTGCTAGCTAATCATACTTAACATTCATAAATCTCAATTATCATTCATAAACCTCAAATTAACTTATCTCGCAGCGGAAACATGACTTATAAAATGATCCTGGACCCGGGTCAAGGCCCACAATATATCAATCCAAAATGTATATACAAAGAATTAATCTAAAACAAGTCTCCAAAACTATGTAATAATACACCATAAAAATTTTCTTAACTAAACTATATCGTCTCCACCATTGCTCATCCGGAAGTCATTTCATATAACACTTACGTCCATTTCCACTATCCATCTCAGAGTTCTTATAACACCTGCAAAATCACTAGCAATGAACACTGCCCCCACCATAGGACAGGTTCCAAGAACAAAATCAGTTAAACTGAGTACACACTGTCCAACCAGAAAATATTCTTAGTGGCTTAAAGCATATTTACATATTTAAGTTCATCATACGAGACCATTTGAAATCAAGAAATCAAGATACAAAATACTCATAATGAAAGAATTATATAACAATACTTATAGACAATTTTTAATGTTACTCGTTTTAAATAGTAATAAGAGTCTCTCACAAAATGAATAATATACACTTACTCTTAGAGAGACCACATAAGGATTTCATAGGATCTAATACGATATTCCAAAATCCATCCTATCTGACATACTCTATGACATAGCAATGTTTCCCACTTCTATGTTTCAAAAGGAATAACCTCTAATCCAAATATGTGCAACCTATCTAATTCCTTTCATAAATTCCTCACGAGTTTCTTCATAAATCATTCCCATATTCGACACATGATTTCTATAGACTTGGGAGAGTAAAACATTACTTCGACAATAGAGTTCGAAATAAGTTTTCACAAAACCATTTGCATATTCAAATACATATTCTACTTTCTTTCAGAAATCATACTATACTGGGGAAGAGAACACGAATAGATCAATTGCCTTCCAGGCGAATTCTCTAAACTTTTACAAGGGACGTCTCCCTCTTCCATTATATACTGCTTGCAACACTTTTAGGACATGTCCCCAGAATACAGATTATACAGAATACATAATGTTGTTCATCACCGCTTCGGCGGCTTCTTCCCCCTTACAAAACGAAATCAAAATACATAATTCACAATTCAATATTTTTCTGAAACTCAAATTCATAATTCTCGAGTCGGATATATCATTCAAACAGAATACATAATCGCATTTGGGTACACTTCAATCCTTTACAGAAATTCATTTGCTAAAACCATTCAGATATGGACTTTTAAAGGAAATATAGTCCAAACTTATTATAATTGAAGCTCAAAACTTAACTTACTATCAGAAAGTCAAAACATAATTTAATCTTACATAACTTTATATCTTCATTACCAAAGTTATCTTTTTCACAAAACAGAACCAGAGAGCTTACTCTATAACTTGTCAACTTACACTCCATCTAATATCCCAAAGAATTTATGGTCAACTCCAGTAATTATCATAAATTCATCATATAGCTAAATCTTCCACAAGTCATAAATTGTATTATATAGAACATCTCCAAACAATAGTTCACTTTTTAAATCTCTAACCTTGAACTTTTCATCACCCAAGTAATCCAAGCACGCAAAACTCATAATAAGATACGTCTCGAAAATCTTGTATTATAGTCAGATCTTTAACTCATATCTTCAAAAAGTCAAGTCCATATTCCTCAAAGTTGATGGCCAATATATTTAAAATCTTTGTATCCTGTACATATCTCGGAATTTATATAACTTGAATCTCGAAACACTTGACCATTTTAATACAACTGGATTCTCAATACCATTCCATAACTGAAACTTTTGGTACATCTATACATATTGGAACTATATACAAACGAATTTCAACGGAAACATAATTAGTTTCTATAAGCTCATCAATTCCTTTGAACTAGAGCTCTTCACTTCTTGCAAAACATATACCAGATCACTCAATTCAGAATATCATACTCAGAATTACACTAATAAATATATTATGAACCCTTATTGCAATACTTTTGACTGAATGGCTATAACACTTCCATATATTAGAACATGTGCCCATAAACACTTTATACTATTGACTTCCAGAGGCGAAATGGACTTAGTACGTCACGGATCGATATCCTTAAGTAACCATAATTTGCTTGTAATATTTATTTACTAATGATACTAAAACATAAGATCGTTATTCGTAAAATTTTCAAAAACGTATCCAAATATTATTAGCAAAGAGAAATATAAATACCACATCACAAGTTCGTATTTTTAATCAAACTTTGAAATACTCAAAACACTTCAATAATTTCACCTTCATTATACCAATAACACAATAAACTCAATTGACATAAAACTCTTGTAGTTAAGTATATGATTCACAAAATCATATGAAACATCAAAATTTTAGTTCAAAGGTGGAGGGACAATGTGTACCTTTACACGATCCCCAAGATTATAGTTACTTGATCACCAATCTCTAGCTTGAACTCCATAATTATCTTCGTAACTATTTTCCAACAATCACCACCAAACAATAACAACAATCATTAACCATCCTCACAACAATTTATATAAACAAATTGAATCACTCATACTTTCTAAGCTCATCCATGAACTAACCATAACCCTTATATGCAACCCATTCTACTAATCCAACTCACACATAACAATCTCTAACTCTAATTAACCCCATTCTGATTTTAGAGAATATTATCAAACAACATAGTTTGTAAAAATCAGATTTTATAACTTAATTTAAGAAGGACCATTTCATATTGTGAGCTTCAATCGATGAAATAGGATAAAAGATTCAATCTTTAGGTTGGCCAAACTCTTACCATAATTGATTTTGCTTATTAACAATAAGATTTAGTGGTGAATTTATTTATGAAATCAGAAAATCCAACCAATTTGTAGGGACTTGAATTACTAGAATCAAACAAGAGGAGGAAGAAAACTTAGCTTATACTTATGAATAAGAGGAGTACACAACAACGACATCAATCTACACTTAGAGCACCATCTCACGGTGGCGCCGCACCTCTCGACAAGACCGTACAACACGGTGGCAGACCACGGGAACAGTGGTAGCAGCACAACACAGAAAACAAAGCAGAGGAGAGAGAAAGACAGGACGAACGAAGCACCCAGATGACAGCACCACCCGGTTGCAGCTCCGGCAACACTGCAGCAACGGCAGAACCCCGACAAAAGACCACCGACGGAGAATGACGTGCAACAGAAATCCCGAGTGAGAGAGAGAGGAGATGCGAGAATGGGGAATAGGGGTTTTAACTTTCCCCAAAAAAAAATAACCGAATTCAGGAGGTTTCCATCTCAATTTATGGAGTTTAGATGAAATTGAAAACTGAAATTGGGGCTTTTCTCCTATTGACACAATGAGAGAAGATGATGATGTATTGTTGTGTTGTCTGTGACAACAATTGACACGAGGAAGGGAGAAAGAAATGAGAGACTTTTTTTTTTTTTACTTTAAAATACTCAACTCAAGTTATCTTATTTCAATAGAACCAAACTAATTTCATATTTGTACTTGAGAAAACAATTTTATAAGTAAATCATAATTCTCAAAATATTGTCATACTAACATTATCATATAATTAGAATTAATAAAATATAATTAACCCTTAATTAATGCTGCTGAAAAATATGGGCTATTACAACATATACCCCCACTTGAGGACATCAACTCCCTCGTTGCGCTTAAGGACTCCACATATTCAGCCACAACGACCTATGGGTCGCCCCAACTGGTGATATAGCCCCAAAATCCTCTGCCGCTAGGCCAATAACCTTGGATTAAGTATCCACATGATCAGCATGCGGTCGCAGGGTTGCTCTTATGCCATTTGTAACAGCCGACCATACGGGGTCGAGTCTATCGTCACCAATGCGCATCCAGGGCTAACAACTGTCCTCAATAACAAACACAAGTTCTTGCGGTGCATTTTCTCCTCACTCATGCGCACCTTGAGAAACTTCCCCGGAGGTCACCCATCCCAAGACTACTCCCAACCAAGCACGCTTAACAGTGGAGTAACTAAGGAAATGAGTTCCCTAAAAGAAAGATGCATCTTATTGGAATGAGTAATCTGCTAATTTCCTTTAAAGCAATCATGAGAGATATTACAATCCTTGTTCCCACAAAGGGTACAAACCTCATGAACCCCTCATAGGAAAGGAAAAACTCGGATGTCTCATATTCCAAGGTCATGATGATTGAGCGAGGAACCAACCTAGTGATGTTAATGTTTAGACAAAAACGGGCAAAGAGAGCTTTATCGTCATTTTCAAGAGTGAATTTGTCAAGCTTAATAGGATGACCAATTTCTTGAGTTAGAGTTGCAAGATGAGGCCAAGACCAATACTCATTGGGAAGAAAAGGAATTTTCATCCATTGGTCGACATGAGTGATATTGTGGAACAAAGGTTTGAAAAAAGGTTTCCAAGGGATAAGAACAAAGTTTAGACCTTGCATAAACTAAGGCCTTTTCTCCCAAACTTGTCATTTGTAAAGAGGATTGGAGAACTTGATCAAGAACCACCAATTAGCTAGGTGGCGAATTGAGAACTCACCATGAATAAAGTTCCAATCACGTCGGATGCGATTGATAACAACAGCCATGGAATAGGGTCACTCCACAGCTTCCCAAAGAGACACGAAGATTTTAAGAGGGAAAACTTAGTTTCATTAAGAGTGGGGGAAGTTACATTGACACTGGGGGAGTTGAATTTGGAACGTTTGTGATAGTAGGACTTGGATTCCTTGGTTTAGTGGGAGGGGAAGATGTACCGTCACCGTGACTAGCCATACGTGGAGGGTGTGGGGAGGTTGAGGGATTTACCTCACTGACACAGTTATCCACAGGGGTAGTTGAATTGGAATTGGACCGATCAAGGTGAGTGGAAAAGGAATTGGGGCCGGCCAATGGCCTGTGCAAACAGACCATTAGCACAGGGCCCCAAAATTTTTGAGGGCCCAAAATATAAAAGCCCAACCTTTTACCAAAAAATAAAGAGGCATCTTCTCTCCCAAACTCAAACTGTCAAACATACAACAATACAATGGGAATTGAGCATCATCAACTATCTAACCTCCCCTAATTTCTCGGTCCATATCTTTTGAAAATCTTCTATATTCTTAATTTCTCAATTTTTATTAACAACTTCCCAAAATTCTCTCACTCATTCCTTATCAACTATTATGAAGAATATGGAAAAATCAATTATGATTTATCCATTAAATCTTTATTTAACTGCTAAATTTTTTTACTCTTTATATAATTCAACCGATCTCTAGTTTTTTCATGAATTATCAATAAAATTTGAAACAAAAAAATAAAGATTCATACCTTCAAGTTTTTGTTGTATTTAGTATTTTAGTTTCTGGGAATTTGAGGAAGTAGAAACCAAAAGATAGTAGGAGGTTAGAAGCAAGGGAAGACGAAAAACCTGGGAAATTTGGGGAATTTTGCTTTTGTTTCTTCGTTTGTCAATCTCGGCATCTCGGCTCTTCGACAGTTTGTGCATCAACCAGGGAATTGACGCCTTGAGTCTCTTGACGATTTGGCGAAGGTTGAAGAAAGCAGAGACAAAGTAAATTCTAAATCTTTACACTACTAGTTATTCAATTTGGTTTATTATATTAATCAGTTTTTTTCTTTAATTTTTCAGTTAGATATTGCTAGTCACTTAGTCAGTAGCCTAATTGCAAGTGACAAAGGAGATGAAAATTGACAGGTAACTCTAACCCACCAACTTGCAATTTGTTAATGATGTAATGTTATATTTTAATTTTAAAGGCTTAGTGTATGATGTCCACCAATGAGTTTATTAAATTTATGAGATTTTTTCTTTAAATTAATGTAGGAATATAATTGTAATTTGATAATATTTTTAATACCTACTTTTGTATTATGAAAATTTTATTTTTCTTAATATTAGGGGCCCAATTTTTAAGATTAGAACAGTGCCTCCAAAATGTTTAACACGGCCCTGAAAGGAATCATTAGTGCTCGAGGATTTGAGGATGTTGGCATAACTGGGAGAAGGGGGCATGTCTGACATGAAGGAAGGGGAAGTTGCAGAGAGAATTAGAAATAAAAAGAGAGAGAGGGGTAGAGCAAGAGAATGAGTGAGGACTTGAAAACGAAATTTAGGAGGCTTTTTATAGTGATAATGAACTACACGAATTTGGGAGCGATTTAGAGAGGGGGGGGAGAACGGGGGGAGATGAAAGGATTGGAAGAGCACGCGAGATAAGAACTAACGCAATTAAGAGGAAAAAACGAAAAATTACCCAGCCCCAAACATAAATAAAAATTAAACCACAAGGAACATTACTCATAGAGAAATTAATTAAGGAAAAAAAGCACAAACTATGAAATGTGAAACGAAACTTCCCTGGCAAGGTGGATCCGACTCTGCAGGAATTAGAGAAATGGCGTCTTTTGCGTTAATTGGCCAACCAAGCTTGCTTGTTAATGAAGAACACGTTATTAGGGAGGAAATTATCCAAGTAATAATTACTTTCTTGCAAGACCTCAAGAAAACCGGCTTTGAGCTTCATCCTCACCGTCGGATTGCAATAGTTACTTTTGGGGTTTTGTCTTTAATGCTTTGTTCTTTGCTAATTGCACAACCAGAAGAAGAAACAAAAGGGTTGATGCTCTGAAAATACGCGAGCATAGGGAATTAAGGGCTAAGATTGTGAAAAGTGAAATAATGACTCTAGATTTGGAGGAGGAGATGTTGATGGGGAATACAGTTTTGGATTTCCCATGGAGGGGAGCTGATCTGGTGAAGCAGATTGGAGGTGGCGATTGGAATGCTTGGGCAAGGATTTAATATTTTTCCCTTTTTTTTTTCCCTTTTTGCTCTCTCTGGGGCCCCCACTAGGGCTGTGCAAAGACCAGGGTCGGACCAGAATCTGGATCGGACTGGACCAGATTTTGGACTGGACCGGACCGGACCGGACCGAAGATTCCGGTCCGTTCCTCGGTCCACAGAAAATACCGATTCTGGGTTTCCGGTCCGGTCCGGTCCAAACCCGGAAAATTCCGGTCCGGACTAGACCCGTGGACCGGAATTTCTGATTTTTTAGTTAAAAAAAAGTTTATATGTTAAAAAAGTTTAAAAGGTAGAAAGTTAGAAACCTAATATTATTACATTTAGGAATATTGTTATTAAGATTATTAAATTTTAATGTATCTAATTTATAAATATGTTTAAATCAATAAAAAAAGATTTTTTTTTTATTAAAAATATAGATTCCGGTCCAACAGCCGGTCCGGTCCAGGTCCAAAAATTTTCCAGATTCCGGTCCACCGGTCCAGTCGGTTTCGGTCCGGTCCGGTCCGGTCCTGAACCGGTGAATACCCCTAGCCCCCACTAGGAAACCCTTTTGTAACACCCCAGAATTTCAAAGCGGAAAAGAAAGAAATAATAATAATATTATAGGACGATGGCGGAAACATCGTCTTCTGGGAATGCCACTACTAATACAAAGGTATTTAAATAACTATGTGAAGAGACCAACTTAAATAAATAATATAATTAAATAACTAATTCAGAGTATTCCAAATGAGAAAATAAAAAACTAACTAGAAGTCTAGGCCTAAAACAACTATCATTTCAATGCTCACAAGTCAACCCGAACCCAAAACCAAAGAAGATTCCCATCAACATAACCTGCAAAATATATAACAACAATCCACAATCAGTGGGGAGTAACTAGCAGTTCTCCCAGAACAAAAGAAATCAAAGGATGATTCAGACATAGATTAATAAGAAAGGAAAGCATACAATCATGATAACAATAACATGCATCCAAAACCATAAAGCTCACAAGTGATACAAGTGATAGTCAACCTCAAGTATACAAGATATAATGAGTAAATCAACTCTAGAATACTTAAATAATAATAAAACAAAAGTACAACAAGTTATTGAGTCAGAAACCGAACGCCAGTGAATCGCAATTCACTTCCTAAGGTTTGTCAGATCGCAATCTCCGGGTCAGTCTATGAGCTTACGTTCCCCACTGCCTGTGTCTAAGAATGGCCAAACTCCCGATGCAGGGTAGAACACGCAGAACTCTCTGACCTCTCGGACGACAACAATTAACCCAGGTGTACCCCTAGTTCGCAAACCAGGTGGTTGACATGTTCTTCACCGGGGACTACATCTATCCCATCGGATATTCTTATCTCAAAATAAAATCATGCATATCATCAAAGTATCATTCATCTTAAAATATTCATCAAAAAGGGATGCCACCCGGCCTTATACACATAATTCATCAAAACAACTCTTCATAATTCCTCAAAAATAATAACTTACAAACTTTCAACAAATGTCTCCCACAATAAACACTTGAACATCTCTAAACATCAACAATGATATTAAACTAGTTTTTACAGCACCAACAATTCAATCAAAAATACATCACCAATTAACTCCAAGGCTTATTCAATAAAAGAGTAGTAACAATTAATCATTTTTCTCATAAATCAAACATAAACATAATAATACCTAATAATACTTACTGCAACCTACTGAACATCAGTAACCAAGAACATAATAGATTACAAATTATTTCTGACTAACAAGCTCTCAAACAATTTAAAAGAGTATCCTCAATTTCACAACAAAAACCCAATAATAATTATTAAACTAATAATTTCGATCAGTAAAATCACGCAAAAATGATCATACGACCCTAATAGCTCTACTGGCATGTTAAAAATTTTATTTATAATTTTAGGACTCTAAAAGTATTTTTAAACGTTAATTTACAGATTACTCAATAAAGCCAATGTAATAATTAAAAATAAAAATATACGCCCAAAAATTACCAAAAATTTACCTAACATGTATAAACTCACGTAAATACATAATATACAAATAAATGAATTTTTCGGCTTCCAGAAATAATTTTCATGATTTATATACTGACAGAAACGATAATGCAAAAACAGATATATCAATTAAATAAACAGGTAAAAAGTAGGAAAAAATTATTCTAATGCATTTAATACATACTACACATATAACATGATCCACAAAAAATAATTTCAGTAAATTTAACATTCGTTTAATAATTATTATGCAAATAAGCCAAAAACGCACAAAATACCAATTAAATCAGATAAATACTAAAAATCAGACGAAAATTATTTTTATTTATACAATATTCACACAGCATGCATCAAGTATATTCATGTCAAATTTCGTCAATAATTTCATTCAAAAAGTATTTTAAACAATTTCTAGTGTAATAATACTCTAATCACTATGGTTCTAAGATAACTACTAGTTACCTGGATCGTCGGAGGCGAGCTGAATATTACTGGAAAATCCCGTTATAGGTGTGTACCCTTCTCCTTCTTCAATCCCCAAGCACCACGTACAAGAAAGAGGCAAGTAGAACAAGTCACGAACAATTGATGAAGAGTAGAAAATGAAAAATTTGAGAGAATGAAGAAGATGATGATGGCCGAATTTCCTTGAGTATGGCAGCAATAGAGTTCTGATTTTTAATCAGAATTTGGAGTGTTTAAAGGATGAAGTAAATGGTTTCATTTAGGAGAAATGATGAGGGGGGTTATGGGGGTTACAAACTACCAAGGGTCATCAAATAAAAGAAAAGAAATGAAAGAAGAGAAGCTTCTTCTTTCTCCCTCCCCATAGCCGGCTGTCCAAGCCCAACCACACCAAGATGATTTCGGCCCAAGTCATCAAAGGTCCACGCATCAAAAGTTCGTCACGCGACAAATCGATAAATTCCTAAATCGCGCCTAAACTTTGAAAATACTTAATAATGAAAATAATTCAAATAAATTATATTATAAATATAAATATAATGCACACATTAACACACCATATAATAAAATAATAATTCGGCTCCCAAAGTATAAAAAATCATTAATCTAGATAAAATAATAGTTTTAGGGAAAACTTTTGCGGAAAAACTAGAAGCAAAATTATGGGTTGTTACACCTTGGTAAGAAGGACTCTACTGGACCAGCTAGGGGTGGTAATGAGCCTGGCCTGTTCGCGAAGAGTTCGGGATCAGCTCGGTCAAAACTCGGTCAAAGCTCGGTTCGTTGTGGCTCGTCTCGTATTTGAGCTCCGCTCGAGACTTTAACGAGCCAAGCTGAACAAGATTGAACTCGGCTCGATAAGTTCGTGAACAACTCAAATAATTTTTTTTGAACAAGATATTTATAGAGTTAAATAAAAAAAATAATTGTCCCACATCGACATGTATCATAAGGAGAAAAGTAAGGGGGTGTTATATTACCAGTCTATAACTATTCAACATTCAAATAATTTGACAAGTTGTGTAATTAACAAATGTGAATGACCAAGCTATGATTCTCATTTATAGAAGTTTTTAAAAAATTATAAATAAATTAAGCAATTACAATCCTCTTAGAACAAATACTAAGGGCGGGGGTTGGGCAGTAAGATATACTTTGCACGAAGGATAGATTGTGGGCAGTGATCTGGTTAATTGAGGATGTCTTCTAGCAAATCATGGGTATAATGACAAAAATTAAATTTTAAAAAAAGACAAAGCATATTGGACGGAGTGAAGTAGCAGTTTCAACAAGGACGGAGTGAATGCATCAAAAGAAACTGAAATTGAGTAACTTGTTATGAATCACACATCGGCCAAATAGAATAGGGAGGAAGGTAGTAACTCTATATAATGAAAACAAACTTGCTGCTGTGTGTATTCAATCAAAGCTTGTGCCTTGCTTATTAGCTTTGGGCCTAAGTTTGGACTTTGCATATTTATAAGGCAATACCTTGGGCCTAAGTTTGGACTTTGTAGATGTGTAAGCCAATATACTTTGGGCTGAATTTTTGGATTGACTAATAATGGGTCGAGCCTCGAGTTTCTTACGAGCCGAGCCGAGCCGAGCCGAGCCTTTAATTAGTCTCTTCGAGCCGAGCCGAGCTTGGGGAATCTAGGCTCGACGAGCCACGAGCTCGAGCCGAGCCTTCATATTCTTTAACGAGCTCGAGCCGAGCCCAGTTCTGTTCGGGCTCGGCTCGCTCGATAAGCAGCCCTAGGACCAGCACCTCTCGCAGGTCAGCCAATCCAACTACATAGGTCAACGCTTGATAGTAGGGGGATATAAGGAAATCTCTACTCCTAAGTACAAGTAGGTAGTGGGGTTCGAACTTGTGACCTCAAAATTACAAGGTGAGTTTCACACCACCTCCACCAAGCAAGCTTGGTTGGAACGTATCTACCCATATATTGTCATGTATATACCTTGTGGCTTGTACTAATGTTGGTAGAGTTTTGTTCTTGTGTCTTCTCTACAATTGCAGAATATTAAAACACATGCACGAGCTTAAATCTAGTTACTTTCATTTGTTCCCAAGTTCCTGTATCTACACGCATTATACATACTTCCAAATCGAGAAAGTATTGTCCCATACCCGGTATGGGGCGGTAGTTGCCCCTAGCAGGGGTAAACTTGTAATATCATTAAAAAACCAAGGGCAAAAAAGTAAATTCAGCAGAAGTAAATGTGTTACAGCAGGTGTGAAGAGGAGTGAAGCGTTAATTATGCTCGTTCGAAGAAAACAGAGAGAAGAGCAACAAAGTTAGGGCACCAAAAAAAACAACACGAAATTAACAAAAAAATTGTTGGTATGAGTTCTTCTGGTGAGCATGGCGATGGATTTGAAGCAGATGAATTAAATGTCGATGAAGAAGAATTACAGGAGCAGCGAAATGGGGATGAAGAGAATGTAAGTTTGTTGTTTTTGATCATAACTTTGTAATTCGGCCATATATGTAGTATAGTATAGGTGATGAGTGATGTAGGTGATGATTGTGGAGTTTTGGGTAGATATTTGTTGTTATGTAATAAATGTCATGGAATGTAATAAATTAGATGATTGGCAATTAATATGTGTAGTATGGAAATAAATGAATGACAATGATTGGCAATAAATGAAGTTTTTTTGTTGGGTTGACAATAATGACGATTGTATGGGTAAGAAAGATTTTAATTCTGTAGAAATATACTTTGTCGAATTGAATGTGTATAGAAAATTTATAGAAGAAGATAAATGTAAATTTGTGAATGAAATATGAAGGCAAAGCAGATTTTATGAATTAAATGGATTACTAGTTCATGTTGAATTGGGGAATATTTGAAGTAAGAATAATGCTGTATATAATTTTGTCAACTGAGCTGATGTTAAAGAGGATTAAAGTGTTCTTAGTTGAAGTGAATGAGGTTGTAATTTACGCATTTTAATGAAATTATATGCTAATACTAATGCAGGTTCCAGAGTTATATATTATGAATGGAGAAATGTATGTGGGGGATGGTGATATTGTTGAGGGAGTACATGTGGAGGGAGATGCCATAGTGGCTGTGACTCCAGATGGAAAGGTTAGTGGTTGTAGAATTGGAGAGGTAGGTATGGTACCTGCCCCATTCGTCGATATGATGTTCCCTAGCTGGGATGGAGTTGAAAGTTACTATAGAAAATTTACCAAGCAAGAAGGTTTTGGCATTGTCCGGGCAGCTTCAGCATATAATTCGAAATTGGGTGTAGAACAGAAACGGCGTAGTGGGACGTGGACATGTGAGTGCTATGGTAAGCCGGATAGGCGTAAAAGATCGAAAGGTGGTGGTAAAAGACTAGTAGTGACCGATTCTATGGAGTGTGAAGATGTTGTTGTGAAGAGAACCAAAAAGTGTGAATGTCCGGCCAATATTTATGCAAGCATGCAAGAGTGTGGGGAATGAGAATTGAGGAGAGTAGTACTTGAACACAAGAACCATGATCCAACGCCATCAAAATCACGGCACATTAGCATGTATCGAAAGGAGGAATTGTATAATCATGTAAGGAGGAAATTGTTTAATGATTATAACTCTGGGGTTAAGATATCTCAGATACATGGATGTCTAGCTAGAGAAAGGAATGGTGTAGAGAATTGGGTTGTTACAGAGCTGGATTTGAGGAATGAAGTTAGTAAGGTGAAGAGGTTGAAACTAAAGGATGGTGATTATAATGCGATGCTTGATTATTTTAATAAGATGACTGCGGGGAATCAGAATTTTTTTCATATGCATCGTGTGGACGAGACGAATACTTTCAGTTTTCCAAATATGGTGGCTAATGCAGAAATGGTTAGGGTCCATGTGAAATCGGGCGATCTAGCCGACAATGGTGTGTCATACGTTATTGGTTTACACACTCCATTTTTGGAGTTATATAACTTGTACGGGAGACGTGTTGGTGTGGACCCCGATGATCTATATCTGACTTGTCGAGGTCAATTCTTAAGCGTCGATTCCGCTCCATTTGTGCACGTGTTTGATGACGTTGAGCTTATACTTGCTTATTCGAAGGTATTAATTTGAAGTGAATTTCAATTATCTCCTAATTATCTTTTATTTTGAAGTGAATTTCAATTATCTCTTAATTATCTTTTAATTTTAATCATACTTTATAAATTGCAGTTAGTAAAATGTCACATATGTTGTGAAATAATATAATAAAATTTGTTTTTAAAGAATTTTTATGTTATTTTTTTTAATCGTATCCTGGGTTCATGAAATTATATCAAATGTTTGTATAATCATATCATGTATGGTGTAAATATTATTTAAACGGCTTATAATCATATCATGATGTATATAAATTGCACATCAACACCTATATTATCGTTTACTTATCGTCTAATGTTGCAGTCAGGACACTCAGTTGCTGCTGATCCTGACATTGATCCGGATTACTACTTTGTCACAATGCGTGACCTGCACACCAAGCCTACGATGGAACTTTTGCGGATGAAATGCACTACACAACTAAGGAGGTTGGCTGATCTATGGGCTTCCATTTCGGGGATAGACCCCGAATTTGTTACATTGTACCATGAAGGTGCACGTGTTCACCTTGACGGTACTTTCGATAGTGAAGGTGTTCTTGATGGAGATGTGATATACGTCGTGCCCAATTAAAGGTTTAATGAATGTGGTAATGTTCGTTCGTTTAGTCAAATCCACCCAATGAGCTAGGTTTTATATTAATTAGTTAAGTTGGTTATGTTCGATTAGTCAAATCCACCTAATGTTTAGTAATTCTAGTGTTTAGTAAGCCATATAAACGATCATTAACATTGTTAATGGTCCTACTAGTGTTTAGTAATCCTCGTAATGTTTAGTAAGCCATGTAATTAAACGATCATTAACATTGTTAATGGTCGTAGTAGTGTTTAGTTATTCTCGTAATGTTTAGTAAATGCCATGTAAACGATCGTTTAGTAATCCTCGTAATGTTTAGTAAGCCATGTAAACGATCATTAACATTGTTAATGGTCGTACTAGTGTTTAGTTATTCTCGTAATGTTTAGTAAATGCCATGTAAACGATCATTAACATTAACAATGCTCCTACTACTGTTTAGTTAATGTCGTAATGTTTAGTAAGCCATGTAAACGATCATTAACATTAACAATGGTCCTACTGTTTAATTAGTAATGAATGATCATAGTAGTGTTTAGTTATTCACGTAATGTGTATTAAGTGATGTAAACGATCATTAACGTTGTCAATGGATTTGACTAATCATATCGTATGCATCATAAACCATATCTTGAACTACATTAATCATATCATTCAGTAGATTAATCATATCATTCACTAGATTAATCATATCACATAATTGGATAATCATATCATATAAAAGTCATGGTGTACACAAATGGATAATCATATCATATAAAAGTCATTGTGTACATAAATGGATAATCATATCATATAAAAGTCATAGTGTACACAAATGGATAATCATATCGTTTTAAACTTATAGTGTACATAAATGGATACTCATATCGTATTAAAGTTATAGTGTACATAAATGGATATTCATATCGTATTAAAGTTATAGTGTACATAAATGGATAATCATATCGTATTAAAGTCATAGTGTACATAAATGGATAATCTCGCACCATTATATAAGTAAAAACTTACTGAAGTGGTCTTGTTAGATTCCTCTCAATGTGATGATTCCAAATATTAAATTTTTATAATTCCAAATATTAGATATTAACATTCAAATAAGTGTATCGGTAAATGCAAAAAAGCAAATGTTGCAACTAAAAAAACATAGGAAGTATTTCCTAAGAAATCTAAAATTCCAACACATTACATAACACCTTACAACTAATTACATCGCAGATTTGATGAACAATAGCCTTAAAAAAAAATTCATATGTGTAGAAAATAAAACATGCTAGCTATTAACTCTCAATTTAAATGACCAAACCTAGGACTAATGATATTTTAGATTATAACAAAACATGCTATCTGGAGCATATCATTTATTGTGACTCCCACTTTTTTGAAGCTTTTAAATCTCGGTCCACACCAAGATTCACAACCATCACTTTCCGCCTACTATGTAGATTTTATATAGTGTATGTAGCTTAAAAACTACCTATTAACTTAGTTATTATTAAACCATCACTGTTTAAATGAACAGTAGCCAATCTTCCAACTTTTAAATGGTCTAAGATGAATATCCATTTGTGTACACTATGACTTTTATATGATATGATTATCCATTTATGTGATATGATTAATCTAGTCAATGATATGATTAATGTAGGTCATGATATGGTTTATGATGTGTACGATATGTTTACATGCACTTACTATGTACACATTGGGACCATTGACAACGTTAATGATCGTTTAATCACTTAATACACATTACGTAAATAACTAAACACTACTATGATCATTCATTACTAAGTAAACAGTAGGACCATTGTTAATGTTAATGACCGTTTACATGGCTTTTGCTAAACATTACGAGAATTACTAAGATTCATGTGTTGACTAAGCAAACATAACCAACTTAACTAATTAATATAAAACCTAGCTCATTGGGTCCATCGTGAGTAATGAATGATCATATTCATGTTTAGTAATTCTGAAGTCCATCATTAACATTAACAATGGTCCAAATGTTTAGTGAGTAATGAATGATCATTGTAGTGTTGCAATGTTAAGTCCATAATTAAGATTCTTGTAATGTGTAGTCAGTAATAAAGTATCATATGAAGATTTTAATCCTCGTACATTATTTATTAATCATATCTTAAATTATATCTGAAGTACGTTGAATCATATCTGAACTACGTTGAATCATATCTTACGTACGGCGAATCATATCATAAAGGACTATTTAGAATATGTAATTTGTATATGAAATAAAATTCCAAGATTTGAAGTTCTAATTCATGGCTTATCAAGGAACAATTAAATTCGAAGATTTAAAACCTATTAATAAGTTGGATGCATTTATTTAATATCTATTTATTTGTTCAAATAGTATTTGTATGAAATTATTAGTTATACATTTTCATTTCTTTTTAAAATCATATCAGGTTGGATAGTAATTTTGTCCAATAGTTCATGACTCATGTTGAACACCTACATAATCATATCAAAATGTACATACTCAAATGTTGAAAAAGTTGCACCTTTCATTGCGAAATGAGTTCCAACATTTATAATTTAATACACACATAAATGAACATTGGTACTAAAATTAGTGCAATCACTATCTTCTCCATCTTAATCATGAACTCCATCCTCAATTGAAGATCTCTGTTTAATTTTTCCATCTCCAATTTCTTTTCCTTAAGCTTCTCAACCTTAGCTTCCAATTTCTTGTTGGCCCCCATTAGTTGCTGTATAAATGCATCTTTATTCTTCAAAGTATCATCCATTAACGGAGTTTGCAAATCGTCCTCCCAAAGGAAGAACCCGCAATCATCGGACTACAAAATTAGACAATTAACACATGAAAACATATATAACATATGCAAATTACAATATTATATGTGAGAATTAAAGAAGGTTAATTTACCGGCCATGAAGAACACCCAAAGAACTTCAACCCGGCGTTAGATCCGGTTTTGGTAGTACGCAATTTTGCTTCACGCTTGTGGTAACACTTTAAGGTGTTTTTTCTCCGCAAAGCTGAATTGGAATTACTAGATGCAGACCCTTCCATTTTTTTCTTCACTGCAAATCGTGTGTGTGTGTGCTCTAATTTTTGAGAAGGGGGTTTCAATGGAGTAAAGGGTGTACCCCACATCTACCTTTATAAACTAATAACACTACATTTTTTTTTAACTAATAACACTACATATTTTATATTTTTTCTTGCCTAAAACATCCCTTCCTTCCCTTATGTACCCCACATCTACCTTTATTATAAATAAACCCTCATTCCACACCCCACACAAACCGTTGCACACACCACCTTCAACCTTCTTCCATCCTTCCTCACACATTCACATATGGCCAATTCGTATCCCATACTACCCCCACCACCTAATTTCAGCTACGAAAACACCCCTGAGTTGGTGGTTAGGCAAACCCCCCCTTTCGTTAGGGAAACGGCCCAAGTCAACGTCAACGAACATGTCTACTTTTACCACGTTCCAAGAGATGATGTGTGTGAAGAAAACCAAGTCTACCTAAGTGCCACACAAGTGAGACACCTAATGAGAATTCCTTTCTGTTCATGGCCTGGACATATGTTACCATTATACATGTTTGGGCCGGATGGGTACGTTAAATACGCGTACGTACCATCATTAGCTGATTTAGGTGGCCTTCCAAGTGCAATACGGGTGTTCATAAAGTGGGAGATGGTCCAACTCGACATGCAACACGTCGAACATTTAATTGTTCCTTGGCGGTTCGAAAGTATGATGGACCCTTATCCCATTATGTACAACAGAGGAAGAGTTTTACTCCTCCGCATGCGAGCATTTCATCTAAGCATGGCTACATTTGAAGATTCCATGGAGATTCTGCATGTAATAGGGGAAATGAATCAGATCAATATTGTCATTAAGGAATGGATTGCGAGGCAAAACGGGTGCTCTAGGCCATTCAATTTTCTTAAGATACACCCAAGAATGAACAATAATTCCCCTTTAATTGCGTTACATACTCCTATTATAATATGGAGTACGAGGGGAATAACGAGGCCAGGTTTCATTCACAATTTGTTTGCAGTCATTCGCGACCAGCGTCCGCGATTCATTGTATTACTAGAGATTCGGGCAACAGCTACTCAATTCCACTCTTTATGGTACCGAGCTGGAGGAGCTAACATGAGGTGGCTCCATGCACCAGACTTTCGTGAAACCGGCGGCACCGTTGTTATGTGGGACCCAACTAAGCTTGATTTGGGTACCATACCTGTGAATGACATAGGGGACATAAGGATGAAGATTTTGTTAAAGGTCATTCACTAATAACAATATGTATTTACAGTTATATGTCATTACTTTGATTTACTACTATATACTTGATCAGTAAATACTAATTTTAATTTGTTTCCCCACTTTTCAGGGACGCTAAGATGAGTTTATTCGAGATTGACCAGTTGCATGCTATGGGATGACACGTTGAGGACCCGAAATTTTTAAATAAATTTGGTGTAATATGATCACATTTGGCGTTAATAATTTCAACCGGCTATTATAAGTAGTAATAATTTACATATGTCTTGATTTTACGTTAACTATATTACGTGAACTATATGTACTAATTTCAATTTATGTTATAATGCGGTTATGGTTGAGTCAATGTTGGCCTACTATTTTCGTCTTCATTAGCTCCGCTTTTTGGTCATTTGGTCTTCAATAGGCTGCACATATAGCCTGACACACGAAGCCCAATGCTGCGTCAGTCATCCATCTCATCTATGCCAGCCCATTTTCGGTTTGCAGACTAGTGGGGTGTGCTTTTATTTGTAACGTTCAATGGGCTTTAAAATCGGACACATGGTTTTCGACAGCTTTATTTTGCGTGTGTAGGTGGTCAAGAATGGGATATGGTCTATAAATTGACAAAATATTTCTCATTTTTCCGGGTATATCTCTCACAAAAACATTTCAATGTATTTTCATTCTTCATTTATAATTTTTTTAAATTAAACTCTTATTGGCATATGAAAATTTATTTTTCAAATATGATAACTTAATTAATCATTTATATATATATATATATATATATATATATATATATATATATATATATATATATATATATATATATATATATATATATATATATATATATATATATATATATATATATATATATATATATATATATATATATATATGTGCTTATTTAATATTTATATAAATTCCAAAATATGTCCCAAACTAAAATAACTCTGAATTGTACTTCCCTGGACGAGATGCTGAACGGGGGAATTCAAACAGGGTGTATAACTGAGTTTTGTGGTGAGAATGCAGCCGGGAAAACCCAAATATGCCTACAAGCTGTAATGTCTGCACAATTGCCTCCAACACTAGGGGGGCTTTACTGTGGATCTATTTACTTGAACACAAGCGGTCCTTTTCCAGCAACAAGGGCCAACACATTGGCAATGGCATGTTCCAGAATTTACGATTCAGGTGAGAATCCCCTTGACAACATAATAGTTAAACAAATTTCTACCCCAGATGAAATGATTATTGTCTTACATAATCTTCACACCATTATGGAAGATTCGTTACAAACGTGTCGGCCTATCCGCCTTGTGGTACTAGATTCAATCACGGCCCTGTGCCGATCATATTTTAATTATGACGCTATAACTAGTAGAAACATATTTCTCCGCAAAGTGGGCAACACTCTTAATTCATTAGGCGTTGCATACAACTCCGCTATCATAATCACAAACGAGGTGACCGACGTTATTGGGAGATCGGTTGGTCCAACCGGTCATGTTCACCAAGTAAGAACTAGTGGAAGGTTGGTTCAACCTAGTCTAGGAATGTATTGGACCGGATTAATTGACACCCGAATCTTCCTCACAAAAGAAGAGACACAAGGAAGAACACGTAGACATGCCCGTGTGGTTTTATCTACTAATCTACCTCAAAGGAGGGCCGAATTCTGCATGGGACCATTAGGGTTATATAGCAATGTGCAAACTGTTCAATTTTACTAGCTTCAACGGCCTGCGTTACCTCTTATTTATTGTTTTATTATCAAAATTAAAATGCAATAATAAACTTCAGTACTTTATTATGCATTACCTGTTTTTAATACATATTTTTTCTACTATTTGTATCTTATATGTTTTACGTAAAAGAAAAATTGAAATACTGTTGATAAGATAACAATAGCAGCTGATATGAATATTGTACAAGCTGACCTGAGTACCTTCAAATTTGATACAACTTGTAGACGGTTTGATATGATTGCGTAAACATAGACATAAAACCACATATAGGGGCCCTCATCAGTCAAAGATTACTAAAGAAGCCAAAATAATTGGGCCCACATCATTTATTGCGTTAGTGGCCAAAGTAGTGGGCCGAAATAGTCAGTAATCAAAGTTCCCACAACTAACCTTCCATAGTGGGCCTAGTTTTGCTAAACTTCCGCCTAACCAACAGTTTTGCTTGCTACCAAGAGGCCTAAACAACTAGGGCTCAAATAGAAACATGATCAGATTTTTTTTTGTCCCATCTCATTATTTTCCAACTTTGACAGTTCACATTTGGTAATTGCTAGCCACATCATATTTATTTATTGTAGCCATCTAATTTTTTTCCAAATGTTTCACAAATGGCTGTGTTAAGACCTTTGCTTTTGTTCTTCCAATACCATACCTGGGAATATAGCAATGATGGGAATATTAGTCTTTATCCAGTTTTTGTTTTAACTCAAACATACCATGGTCTTTCATTTTAAATTGGATTTCAGTGACTACCACAACCTGTTTCAGGAAGGGGGAGAACAAAGACGGTGAAAACCGCCATATATATATCTCATTTGATAGTTTACTTTGAGATATGGATTTCCATACAACATTCACGAAAAAATCATCATAAAACACAATATCTCACATATATTGAACTTGTTCATTAAAATAAATATTAAATACCAAAATTTTTTTAAACTAAATGAAGGAATTTATCATATATTCCAAAAAACACAAGAATACAACAACTTTTGTTCTCCTTTAAGTGTGCTAAAAGCAGCAAGTTTAACCCAATGACTAAGAACAAGAAGTGCGCTTTCTTCTTTCACTATTCGAGCTCACAAAAGTACATAGCAACCACGCCATACATGGGTCACAAAAGTACATAGCTTCAACAAGACCAGGTTTTTTCTCAAGTACACGTACAGCAGCTCACAATTTTAGGCTAAACTACATGCTTACCTTTTTCCTAGCCTCACATTTATATTCATATATACAATATTCGCAAAAGAAAGGACCTAAACTAATCAAGATTCTCATAATCTGTCAAGCATGTCCTTCACGGTGCCCTTCAATTCATTTTCATCGCATAAGATATCTTCGGTTAGTAACCAACTCCTCTCTTCCGTCAAGTTGCCAGGGTTATGCAATATTTAAAATTACTAAGTAAACTAATGATAAATTTAATTCACAAAACACATAATAACTATTATCGATTATAACGTACCATAGTGCACTCCGCCTTCAGTCGAGCTGCACATCCTTTGATAGCAAGTAACATCTGAATCCCGGAGCTATGCCTAAACAAAACCAAAACGATAACTTTATTAGTTACTTATTTAACTTGTTTTACTTGTATGTGTAGGTAAGCCTGCAATTAAGTAATTACCCATCTTGTTTGGTCCCCACGAAAACATCTTTCCTTGCCCACCGCGATGTCTCTCCACTAACCCAAGCAACATCCAAGTACATGAGGAAGAAATCCACACCAATCGCCTACAACCATAACTGAACATCTTCAATAACCATGCACATTCACAAGAAAATATGTTCTCAAAGTTAAGTTTATTTACAAGTTTATCAATGGATTCCCCGTGGTCAGCTTTCTCCGAGTTTCCGTCAATTACCCAAACCTCCTCTGTGTTTAAACAAAACGCAGCACACCACCAACTACTCCCCTCAAAAACGGGTACAAACACCTAAGAATCAAACACAACCCACTCATTCACCTAACCACCGAAGATTATATCAAAATCAATAACAATAATGTACTACCATTCTACTTTACCACAAATATTCTTGGTGACTTAACGCCCTGTAAGTTGTCAGCATATCTCCTTGCAAAGACACTTTGCTTGCGACCAACCACTCGGTTCCCCAACCTCTTCAAGAACAACAGACTAACAATATAACAACTAATTCAGTCCGTAAACATAATAACAAATACAATAATAAGACCACTACAAACAAAGGGGTGCGTACCGCATATGTAGGTTCCATCACGTATCGAACACTAGCATCTACAATTTTTTTCCTCCACAATCGTGTGTACATAGCACCAACTACACTAACATACTATACATTCCAAGAATTAATTAGGGAAACATATCATTCATTAATAAATGCGTGTAATACAAAAAACATGTTCATTCATGTCACTCACATTCATAGCCACCTCGACATTTGGATTTACAACAGAATAACAATCGCTCAGTGAAACTGTGCAATCACTACACTTAACCAACACCAGAGCTTCCGGATGGTGATCCTTACTACATAACGCCTCGAACATTTCATTAAACAGTAACATCATTATATATATATCAACATCATATAAACAAAATTATTTTAAAACACATTAAAAACAACTAAGCAGATTTACTTACGCCTCGAACGTGTCATAATCAGCTACAAGTCTCATTATCCTAGCCCTGTAGTTCGGATACGACCTCGGTACAATCTGAACAACAAACTCCTCCTCCCTCAACTTCACACTTGGCCTAGTACACCTACGTTTCCTACTCTTATTTACTTTCTGCCCTTCTGTTGTTTGTGACAAACATCCAGAAACCACCTCATTCACATGGCTAGTCTTCCGCCTATTACTATCCCCACTTATGTCGTCACCAAGTTTCTCATCAACTACACTTGGCCTCGACTTAAACGTACACGAACCCCACTCATACCTTGACATGTTAACCTCATTCACCGTGTTCATTACCTAACCCAAAGGTAAGCCTGTTCACAAGGCTACTAACCGATGGGATACTCTCACAACTATTAGAATTTTCTCCCTTTTTCTTGTCACTCTGTACACTTCCCTGACCCTCCTGCTCACCACCCTTCCCCTGCACACCAACCTGCTCACCACCCTTCCCCTGCACACCTACCTGCTCACCTCCCTGCCCTTGCCCCTGCACACCTACCTCGCTCACCACCCTTCCCCGCACACCTACCTCGCTCACCTCCCTTCCTCGCCCCGCACACCTACCTGCTCACCACCCTTCCCCTGCACACCTACCTGCTCACCTCCTTGCCCCCGCACAACTACCTACTCACCACCCTTCCCCGCACACCTACCTCGCTCACCACCCTTCCCCCTGCCCCGCCCCCGCACACCTACCCGCTCAACACCCTTCCCCGCACACCTACCCGCTCACCTCCCCGCCCCCGCACACCTACCCGCTCACCTCCCCGCCCCCGCACACCTATCCGCTCACCTCCCCGCCCCTGCACACCTACCCGCCGACCACCCCGACGACCGCACACCTCCCTGCCCCTGCTCACCTACCTGCCCCTGCCCACCTCCATGCCCCAACGAATGCTGACCATCAAACTCCTCCCTACTCTCAAAAAATTGATCCTCATCAAACACCCGCTGCTCACCATCAAACCCCCCCCCCCCGCTTCCCCGCTCACCATCAAACCCATGAAACCCTTGAAACCCTCCCCCCGCCGCCCTTCCTCACCATCAAAGCCTTGAAACCCTCCCCCCCCCGCTTGCCACTCCCGCTCACCAAAGATACCTCTCCCCCTTCATCACCATGTACCCCCTGCTCATGCACAGTTTCCCCACCTTGTTGTGCCCTCATCATCATCCTCCGCTGATATGGGTTAAGGTTATCCCTAGGGCCCCTTCTCCTTTGTGCAACATTTGCTTCCCCATCCGACTCCGATTCCGCAACCACATTGTTGTCGTCCCCAACACCACCACCACCACCACCACCACCAACACCCAATCCACTAAGTACTAACCGCGCAATCTGTGAAATTTACCAATAAAGGAATGCACATTTCAATTTATACTCATTTCAGATATTCACTACATTTTACGTATTATATCATGTTTTTTACCCTGATCTTACACGTATTAAATCACTAAAGCAGTAACATACCAGAGAGATCAGTGATATATCAAATAAGTGAGATGTTCTCTCAGATTATCCAGAGATTTCCGGAGACATTTGAACATGTATATATAATGTTATGTATAAATTGAGGTTTTCGTATTGAACATGCTAAATTTCTTCTACATAGCTACTCTTCTCGCTCGCTATGCAACAAATTATCTTTGCTTGATTCTTTTGCTAAATATATCAAGTTCAATGATGATCAACGTAATGTTGAATTTTTAACACAAAGAACTAATTGATTTTAACATATTCTACATATTCTACTACTAAGATATGTCCTTAGTCAACATTGAAACGTATACATTAACACAATAACGCAACAAAGAAGAGTCTACATATTACCTCATACGCCTCAGAATGTGGACCCAAACTGTCCCTAGCCATAAGAGGATGCCTCTCCCCATAAGTCACATCAATGCACTAATAAGAGTTGTACATCACAATTAATTATCACTACTATATATAATTCATATCAAATCATAACTTCAACCACATAATTAAAATCATCAAACCCCTATTTTCCCATAATCCCCATTCATATTTTCATCATCATTTTTTGCCCGATTCACGTCAGCAACCGACCAAGCCTTACACCTTGGAAACATACCCCATTTCATAGGAGGGCGGTTTAGCCTATCTATGTACAAAATCTACAATACAAACCATGAAATATAAAATTCATATAATAACTAAACATTTAAACACTTATAACATTATAACATATATTCTAACAATATTAAATTCAGTATAATAAAACCATATAAATACTCACAGCTAGATAATATGTGCAACCTCCACAACCCTTCACATAACCATCCTTATGAAACTTCTCCGCAAAATGACGACCATGTACCAAAAGCTTCTCAATTATAAGGGTCGACCAATCATAACTGGTTGCATCCATGGCAACGGTCGCAGCAACAACCAGTTCTGTTTCCAACCTTCGGCAAGTGGTCGGACACAATACATCACACAAGGCTAATATTAGGAAAGCAGTCTTAAAATCGTATTCATCATCCAAACCACATAATCCCTCAACCTTTTCTAGGACTTTAACCATAGGAATCTCAACCCCCATGCCGTATTTAAGCCTTATCGCTTCCACTGCCCTCCTACACTGACCATTACGTGCCTCCTTCGGCACCCGCTTTGGGCCATAAGGGGTACCTAAAACCCAATGAACCCGGTTCCTATCCAAAGGGTACTCCACACCACCGGCAACCGTATCACCTTCCGCTTAACATCCAATAATGTCATCAACCAATAGCACAATGACCGGGTAATCTTCTCCTCTTCAACTCCAACAACCCACCAAAACCCATTTGCTTAACCCACTGAACTTTCATTGGGGTAAATCCACCTACTACTCTACCAAAATTCTCCACCCTACAGTTTACATTAGGGTGGGAACCATTACACATCTTCAGCTGCGTTTTACATACTTCTCCCCTTGCTTTGACTGCACCACCCTCACTCAAATCATTTCTCTGTAACAATTACACATATACAAAGACAACTAATTACAAACAACACACATAACGTTTCTCAATTTAACACAACTATAAACCACTCACCCTATACATATCTCGACTGAAGACAAATCTCGGTTTCTTACTTTTCTTCACACCCTTCACAAATGAACACACATTATCACTTACTAACATACAATTGCAACTAGTTGTTGTTCAACACATACAAATATGTTTTTTACCTTATCACCCACTCTTTTAGGGTTCTTTCTTCTCCTTTTATTTACACCACCAATATTCAACTCATCCTGTCCAAGTTCATCAACAACCTCAATAACTATTGACACAAATATACATATGCATAATCTTATTTCATTTCAATTCATTTATTACCTCTAAACATTCAGCTTCTTCCTCGTATTCACCGCTTATTACGTCATCACTATTATCACTAAACTCATCCATCTTTGTGCCAACTGCATCAATTTAAGTCATATTAACTTCTAAGTGCTTCATATCATTTCGTCAACTGATATTAGTGTCTTACACCCACAGGAACATTCTTTTTTTTTCTTCTTCTTTCCACTATTTATTCTCTGTTTGTTTATACATACCCACAATGTATATTACTATTATTATCTTTTTAGCCCTTAGTATTATTAGTATTATTAGTATTGGAAATTTAATTGCTAGTTCCATAATTCACCAACATACGAATTACCCATAGCAAACTACCAAATTCCAAGGCAAAAATAACATTTATTAACCTAACAAACGCTTACATCAGTTCCTAACGCCCAATTTCATATTTTCAACACATATGAATACCTAACTTTCTAAATTAATTGAAACCCTCGACAATGCAAATTTTAAAAGATCTTACCTTCAAAATTCCACCTTTTCTTCAATTAAACCCCCAACGCAAACCGAAAAATCCCAGATTTCTTCAAATAACTCGTACGCAAACCGCAATGTACCTAACAATGTCAAATGTTTCATTGTTAGAAATCCAAACATTTAACATAATCATAATTCGCTGCTTCACATTTTCTTTATCGCTGAATTAAAATTTTTGGGTTTTTACCTTTACTGAGAATGGAGGACGATGGAGAGAGAATGAAGGAGGCTGGAGAGAGAATGGAGAGAGAATAGAGACAGGAATAAAACCAGAAGGATAAAGTGAAATGGATGCAAAAGGATTCAAAAAGGGGGCAGTTTAATTTATTAGGCGAAATTACCATTTTGCCCCTGGTAGGGGCAACTACCTGCCCATCCCGGGTATGGGAATATCACGACTCCTTCCAAATCGCAAGGTTACGAATTTTTTTTTTTTTGTTGACAAGGAAGAATGAAATTATCAGTTGAAAACTCATTGACTCATAGCCTTTTTATCTTCTCCAATCAAGATTGTCCCTTTTCCGTCCATTAGCTGGCAAGCAATTTCCTCGAATCTTTTTCCAAAAAACATTTAGGGCACTTAGAAACTAACTATTTATATGACCTGAACAAACTAAATTCACAGCTACGAATTCTTCGATTTTGTTTTGGAAAAATTGATTTTAATAATCCAACCTTTGGGCCATTCGCTCAAATTAATCCACCTTTTGATTATTATTTAATAATCCAACCTTTTAGCTATATCTGCTCATAATGAACCGTGACCTGTTGAAATAGGTTAATGACAAGTAGAATAGGTTAATTGCACACGTGTCTTGTTCTAATTCGTTCAAGTTTAATTAATCAATTTAAATTTTTAATCAACTTAAATAAAACAAATAATCACCACCACCAACACCACCAACGCACCACTGCCAACAACACCACCACCATGGCACCACTGCCAACAACACCACAAGCACTGCCAACCACCCCCTTTTAACCCCACACCACCACTAACCACCACCATATAGCCACACAACCTCTGCATCACCAAGCCTCTTCACAAAAACCTTCCCCACCCCCTGCCCCGTATCTGCCACCACCACCAACATTAGTCGCCTCCGCCACCTCCGCCACCTTCAAATCACAACAGGAACCTTCACAGCGCCCTTCAATTATCTCCTCCCACTTAATCGCCTCCCTCTCCCTCTCCGTCTCTGCAGCCTCCAACGTAGTTGTCAAAACCCAGCACTCCCCAGGTTCAGTATAATCAAATCCCAGGCTCCTCCTTCCCACGAGGGTAATCCTTAATCGATGGTGCCTTGGTGGTGGTCTCGCGCACTTAAGGGGTGGTAATCCTTAATCGATGAGTTATTAACAATGGCGGATGAAGGGGAGGGGAGGGGGTGCTCGCAGAGTCGCAGGCAGCGAAGTAGAGCGCTCAGAGGTGGTGGGGAGGAGAGGGGTGCTCGCAGGCGACAGGGGTAGGGGGTGTTCATAGGGGAGGTGGGGAGGGGAGGGGTGCTCCCAGGCGGTGGAATACGTCGCTCACGGGGGGTGGGGACGGAGGGGGTGCGTTCGCGAGCAACAAGGTGGAAGTGCTCACGGGGGGTAGGGAGGGGGGAGGGGGGTGCTTGCGGGCGACGAAGTTGAGCGCTCACGGGGGGGTGGAGTGGGGAGGGGGTGCTCGCAAGCGGTGGGGGTGGGGGGTGCTCACGGTGGGGGGGGAGGGAGGCGGTGGAGGGGGAGGGGTGTCTGGGGAGTACTGAAGGATGGTAAGGGGGAGGAAGAGAGATAGAGAGGGAGGGGTTAGAGGGAAAAAAGAGATGGAAAAAAATAATGAATTTTACAAATTCAACAGGTTACCGGTTTCCTGGTTCATTATGAGTAGATACGGATAAAAGGTTGGATTAATAAATAATAATCAAAAGGTGGGATTAATTTGAGCGAAGATTGGATTATTAGAATCAATTTTTCCTTTTGTTTTTGTTTTGTTGTGGGTTGTAGTATAGCATCTTTATATCTTTGTCAATCATTTATCAATGAAATATCTCATAAAGGATTTACACCACTCATCCCTAACCATTAGCATTGTTGTACTTCACGCGTTACTGTGACATTTCAGACAAATAAGATGCAAAGATTAGGAATCCAATTTCTTTTTCTATTTGTTTGGATCAATTTGTGCAAGTTGGATCCAACTAAGAAGTTTGTTGTAATGTTTCAATCCTTCCTTGAAGGCCTTTTCTCTATTTAATCGAGAATTTGTAAGAATTAATACGTATAATATATAGCCATTAATGTGATACTACATGTAAACTATGAAGTAAGCGAAATTTCATAGAAAACTTTCAACTAAAGTTCGACGTTGTATAATACTTCCTCCGTTTCGTTTTAAATGAAACAAAGGAATATTTTATATCTCACAAAAAATACCCCTTTGTTGCATTTAAAACGAAACGGAGGAAGTAGTATTATTCATCAGTTGTTTTATAATAATCTCAATTATAGATTTTGCTCTCTCAAAATGCAACCTCTAAACAATTTTGAAGGTTAGATGATGATAGTTGCGTGAGGCTCTACTAGGCTAGGTACAGGGAAGGGACAATAAAGAGGGGGAAACTCATATAGCATAATTTTGGCATTGATCAACAAATTAAACAAGAAACAACTACTAATAATAAGTTGATCACCCATGCATATATGTTCTTCTATTGACAAACGTATTTACGACAAACGATCCAGAGTAGATGTTTCACCCTTTCACTTCTTCGGAAGACTAGATAAAAAATTGACTCCAAACTCGAAATAATTGGTCGATACATATTAGAATTGGCTTGTCGAAACGCTAAATGACCCGATCAAAATATAATTAAAATTATAATAAGTTGAAAACACTTTCTATGATCTGATCCCAACATGACTTGACCTGATGGAGATTTGATCAAAACTTGACCCAACCCGAGGATAAACTAATTTAAAATTAACATCAACCAAGAATGATCTAACATGATCTTGATCTGACACGATAATTAATCTGATCCAAACATGAACTGAGCCCCAAGTTGCTTTTAAAAACACATCCTACCTTTACAAACACATTGCCATCCCAAAGTTGAACCTAACCTAAAATCAATCCGAACGCAAATGGATAAACTATTGAACCTGACCAGAATCCAGTTTGACCCATCTCGACCGGAATCCAACCTAGGTGGTCTGTTGACCATGATAACCTTGTCCAAACAAGTCCTAGAACTTGAGTTGACAAGGTTGAAACCCGACTCGAGTGTCTGAATTGATAGTTCTAGTTCTGGGTGCCACTCTAGATAGAAAGAGGAGAAGTGGAAAAGCCAATTGAGAGTTGAGAAGTTCATGTCGCCAAGTACGTTCCTACAATGCATATGTACTATGAAAACTTCCAATTCACGCCAGCAAATCTAAAAAGGACCACTTCAAGTCCAAACAGAAGGGGAAAAAAATCTATTGGAGCTTTTTTTTTTTATATACTTTATATGTTACGAAAAACAAAGAAAATGCATTCCCTTTTAAAACAGCTGCTACAATGCAACAACATTATTGTTCTTTTACAATCACGCAATTAATCCGTGAATAAAATGCTACTATCCTTGATTGCTCAAATTTGGTTGCTTAATAGTGAAACGTTACTATATTTTTTTGTTTGAGCGAGCTAAGGTTAAGGCTACATACATCTGTGTCACTCCGGACTTGGCAACAAATATGACAACTTGTGGTGTTGTGTACATGATTAGCTACGTTTTGTCAAGTGGTCCATATACTAAACTGCAAGATGGTGATGTATAAAATGGGCTATGGCAGAGAGTGATAGCTTAGCCAAAGTTTATCACGTTGTTTTCATATTTATTTTTGTCCAGTTGTTCTCAAATTTGATGTGTTTATGGTGGTTGTGTTCAATTTCTCTTTTCGTAATTCTATTTTGGTTTCATTAGTTTCCGCAGTATACACAAATATGATCTATTTGTCAGCCACTACTTTTTTGTCAAAACGTACACTTTCTTTGGAGTTTGGACAATATTTGGAGGCTTTCTTTAGTCCTATAGAATAATGCGCCTAAATCAATTAGTATTGTTTAAGGATCATAAGATAGATTAGCGAGGTTTTGGACATATCGAAAAGAAGAGCTGGATTCATATATAGAATGAGGTTATATAAAACATTAGCATGCGACATATGAATATCTTTCGTTTGCGCTTTTAAATTTTCCACCGTAAGCCCCTTGTTGCTCCCTCAATATGCACGACTATGCAGTGAAGGATTACAATGGCTTATGGTAGGAGATCACGACGAAGAAATTAGAGGACGAAAAGAGTTGGAATAAAAACCATTTAGGCCTACGTCAAAATTAGCCAATCGTTAAATAGGTCTGGGTCAAACCTTTGGTAGTTTGGCAATCTTTTTTTTTCTTTTTGAAATAGAAATTTTATTAATTGAAGGCCAAATGACATTTACAATAAGTATTAAAGAAAAACAAGATATAATCAGAGAAGATCAAATCAAATTCGTCTTCGAAGAAATTACAATGAACCAGATTGAACAATGCAGCGCAACCCCCTTGTATTTGCTGAATCACGCAGCTATTGATGGGGAAGTCTATCATTTTGACATAGTTTGGGGAAGACAATTCTTGATTTAACCATGTTGACCGCATCCGAATTTCCAATACTTCGATGTTGATGGTCTTGAACTTCAACCAATATGAACAATTTCTCATACCAATTTTTAAACTTTCACGTGGGAAGAACATAAAACCAAACTCCATGAAAGAAGAGAAAGAACCCAAAAATTGGGTAGAAAACTCTCAAAAAGAGAGAGAATGGAAGATTGTTAATAACAAAAACAATGAAAATTAGAAGAAAAAAGAAGAATTGGGGGCTTACCACCTTCGAAAGGATGATGGCAGCCCCAAACTAGAAGAAAAGGATTAGGGTTTTTTGAGGAGGAAGAGGAGAGAGGGGAGAGGAGGAGGCTGGTAGTTGGGCAATCTAATAGTATAGAACCGGTATTTGTAGTAATATATGAGAATTAGGGTTGAGCACATTATTAGTTTAATGCAAAAACATAAAAGAAAAGCTAGATGTTAAACAACATTGAATATTATCCTATATGCCTTTGTTTTTTCTTTTTTTTGACATCGCGAAGATTTGCATAAATAAAAGAAGTTTACATACTACCGGCCACTAGGGTCATAAGACCCTAACAACACTGAGAAAACATAATAAAAATATATTACAAGAAACTAAGAGTGTAACAAGCGCTTCTCCGATGGATCATTGATTGTTGAGATGACTTGGTTGATCGACACGAAGCCATTATTAGTGATTGTAATATAGGAGATTGAGCTCCCGTTGGATGATTGAACCCTTGAGAACCTCGGGGCTTTAGAAACCAAGGAAAGAACCGAAAGGGTAGTAAAGACTCAAGCCGGTGACACTGACAACAGACTTGTGATTGTCTCACAAGCCATAAGAGTCACTATAAGTGACTCGGTAAGCATACTATGAACCCCCATAAAATGAGGAGCAGCGTTGAGATAAAAAGTTTTGAAAGCGATGAAAAGAAATATCATCGCTAATCGAGACAGAGATTTAACCTCCGTTAATCCACATAAAACTGACAATCCCGACCCCTGAAACCCTAAACCCCCTTCCACTCAAATCTTTTTTCCTTGACATACCACCATACCACATTACTTCTCCTCCGAAGGCCAAACTCCATTCATCGGAGGAGTAACAGACACCAATTAACAATGCCTCTACTAGCCTGTGCATTAAATCCAACTGTTCCCACATATTATGACTCAAAACAAAAATCTTAACAAGGATACATCTAAGATAACTAACGAGAAGGCAAAGCAAAGTTACCAACCAGCAACAACTAACTGTAAACATACTTAAACAAACAAGAAGGCAACCATAACTAAACCACCTCTAAACCAGACAATGGCAAAGGCGGAATTGCAGAAAACGAACAAGACCCAATACCAAAACAGAATCCCTAACCTAATCTTTACCTTTGTCGTCAGGATCAGGGTCAATCTGAAACCAAAAGATGGCGGCGACAAGGTTAGCTCCAGTAAAAGGTTGTCAAATTCGCTATTTAAACAGACCCCACAAAACTCGAACTTAGCACTTCATAACCCAAACAAGAAACCCTAACCCTAAACTTTACCTTTACCAGCGAAAGTCTATTTACCGGCGGCGTTTGGGAAAGCTTTGAAGAGCAGCTGCTTGAGTTTGTGAACTTGGATCTGAGTAGATCCTTCCTGAATGACTTGAAAACCTGACGAAAAGTCCCACAAAAGAAACGCCGGTGAGAAGGAATGTGCCAGTAAGGATGCGTTCCTCTTCTCGGCCGATGGACACATACGAATAAAACGCTGGGCGATGAAACGGTTGGGGCTGCAGTGTTGGAGCAGCGCGCACTCAGGTCGATCACCATCGACCTGCTGTGTGCGGCTGTGGGTTGCTTAGGGTTTTTGGGGTAGAGAGAATGTTAGAGAGAGAGGCAGTTCGGAAGGGCCTATATGCCTTTATTACTATCACCACTTTTCTCATATATTCCATCTTGTATTATTGATTACTTTCTTTGTCCTATATTCGATACACTTGTCAATTCACAACCTTATACATACTTCCTCCGTTTCAAATTACTCGCTAAACTTTGAAAATTCTACTATTCATCTATGAGGTTTTACCATGCATTATTTACTATTAGATAAAATCAAATGTTATAATGTAATATGTTGTTGGATTCGTCTCACTGTGTATTTTTCAGAAAATCAAATTTTTATTGTTTATTCTAATACATAATTAAAGATATCAATAGTCAAAGTAGTGCATCGACAAGCATGAAAGTAAAAGTGTAGTGAGTAATTCGAAACGGAGGAAGTACATTAATATCTTATTTTATTCAACAACGGCAATTATTGATAAAATTTTATCTTGAATATTATAGTTTTAAAATTATATTAGATAGACTTTGTCAACTCATAACCTTATACATTAATATCTTACCTTCTCCTTTCATTTCATACCAAAATTTATGAATTCATTTTCTAAAACAAATACAAAAATGAAACTCATGTTATTTCTCTTTATTTCCTTTTATTTAGGTTCTTCCCAACCAAACAACATAAAGTTATCTTCTTTTTTCTTTTTCTTGACGTAGTTGTTGGCTTGTTGTACTAAATTCTTTTAGCATGTAAGGATTGTGCTCATAACCTTACAAAGTATGGCGTCAAATTATACCAACGGTTGTTTTGGGGTGAGATCCCCTTTTCACCCCTACCCCCACCCTCAAAGATCTTAACCTATATATTAAATGACCAGTAATGGATAAAATTGAACTGACTTTTTAGAGATTTATTTAACAATATCCTTCTATATTAAAGAAAAATAATTACTCCTACAAAATCGAGTCGTTGAGTTCCCTCTAGGTTTTCTCCTTGGGAGGGTTTTTTCTCTCTAGGGTTTCTCCTAGGGAGGGTTTTTTCCTAGCCTCCATCGCTAGGTTTTTTCTGCTACTTTGAAGGTTTTTCCTTCATTCTTTACCCTTCTTTCTCTTTTTCTTTCATCTCTTTTCTTATTGGCCTCAATTGTGAATCTTTATAGGGGCTTCCGCTGGTGTTTGTACCGGTGGTAAGCCCCAAGGTTTCCTTTAATTGCTTCCAATAAGTATATCCCATCCTTAAGATGGTAAATATTTTTGGGTGTTCAATTTCTTTTTTTGTTCGTCTGATGAAGGAGGAAGATCTAACAATCTCTATTTTCTGTAACAATCTAGAAGACCACAGAAGTATCTTCACCCAAACGACTATGCATCAGTGGAAGTTAAGCCGAATCAGAGCGAACTCACAGATTGTATTGCTTCAGATGTAGTTTTTTTTTATTAAGGCTATTTTTAGACGAATATGCGATGTATCTAGTTCTAAGGTGTTATAAACTTGTGTTGAAATTTTTGATTTTTCAGGAATTGATTGTAAGTGCCGTTAGGCTATTCCTTATAAATGAAATCCTTTTTCTTCTTGTCAAAAAAAAGAAAAAAGAATAATAATTAAGCTTACACTGAGCTCTAAGATGATGGAGTTCCAAATGATTAAAGTTTGTATGTTGCTTAAATTTATACAAATGCGTGCAAATTAAATTTGATTTTGATTAAATAAATAATTGTAATCATCGAGTTAAGATTTTAATTAGTAATAAGTAATTTTTTGGTTCAATAGAAATATGAATTTCAATAAGTAGAAATCAGTAACCACATATGACACCATCAAATCATAATAAGTAAACTTTTACCAATTAAAATTGAGCTAATAAGAAATAATTTTGATACTTAAAATGGATTAAAGAGAACATAAGATTTCTAACTGAACTCATAATTTTCTTATGGCAGTTAGTTAATTAGAATGATCTAAAATATAAAATGGGAAATTATTTTAAAAAAAGAAATTGGGGCCAACTAAATTAAATTCCACAATGACATTGAAAACATAGCCTCAAACTCTTGAAGCATCCTTATTGGTGATTGAAAACTAAGATTCGCCTAATTTTTTTAATTTTGCTCCTTAACAATAAGGGGGCGTTTGGTAAGGGGTTATAGGAAAGGGAAAGGGAGTAGATCCATTCTATTCTCTTAAATGTTGATTAGTTGAGTGGTTTTGCCTTTCCCTTTCCCCCCTCCATTACCCCAAATCCCTCTAACTTGATTCCCAAACCCCCTCCACTTAGAAATGGGAGTTTTGGAAACCCTCGACCAATCCCCTCAACAACCAACTCCTCCACCAGGCCACAAATACCATCCTCTACCCACCTCCACCAACCCTAATGTTCACAGCCCCACCGCCACCGCCACACAACCACCACAACAACAACAACCGCAACAACACCACCACCATTCTTTGAATTAAAAACCACCCATTCCACCAACACCCTAGCCCAACCGAAGAAACGACCACCGCACAACACTCCAAACACCGCAAGACCCACCGAAAACACCTTCACACCACGCGAAATCACCACCTCACCCCCCGAAACACCAGAACAACACCCAAACGACTACCTTATGACCCGAAAACACCACCCATCCCACCACAACCCCATCCCCACCGAAGAAACGACCACCTTCGCCCATAACCCCCAGATCTAAAATAAAAGGGAAAAGGAAGTGCCGACGAAGGAAAGCGAAAGGGAGGCGGGGGCGGCAGCGATGGAGGAGAAGAATGAGCAGCACCATAGGAAATAAAATTCAAAAGAGCATGGGTGGTGGTGCTAGTGGTTAAAGAGGGAAAGTTGTGGTGGTTGAATTTTAGGGTTTCCCTTTGATGTATTCAAACAAACAACCTTTAAAATCTAAGGGTAACCATTTCTATTCTACTTGTAACCCTTTCTCAAACCATTTCCCTTTCCTCTTGATAAACCAAACACCCCCTTAAATGAAATAAAGATTGTGGGATGATTGTCATGGGTTTCGGGCAAGGGATGATCGAAACTCACGGCTGATCATAAACTTCTTTTAGGAAGCAAAGTAAGGGAAAGCACACTTTTTTTTTCTCTATGTACCAATGCTTTTATGCCAAGTGTCAGTGCATTGATGAGAGAGAAAATATTAGTTGTTGCAAATATTGTAAAAGTTATATCTTGAAAAATGCAATTTTAAAAAATATAAAAAAGACCGTTGCCTTTGTATTTTAGAGCTCTACAATTAGATATCCATTTTGCTAGATTTTAATAATAAATTTTTTCCTCCATATTTTAAAACGTTTTTTGATGATCTTTTTACTTTTAGTCATTGTTAAGGAAACATATTCCAAAAATATTGTGGAAATGAATTTTACAAAGAAAGAAAGAGGAGAGAGAGAGTTGGATGCTCTTTATTTTAAGATCACCATAATGGTCCTCTTACAAGGAAAGAGATAAGATCCAAATTTGGGTAGATCCAATAATTGGGTAGAAAAACTCTCCAATAAGAGAGAACTAAATTTTTTTGTGAATATAAAATTAAACAAAAACTAGAAAAAGCAAGAAAATAGAGGCTTGCTACCAACAAAAAGGCTGGTCGTACCCCCCTAGACCGACAAAGAAAACTAGAGTTTTGAGAAAGAAAGCTAAGATCATAGGGAAAAGGGAGAGATAAAGAGCGCCGACACATTAACCCAATGAAGAGTTTATACCTTATGAGTAATCCCTCTGTATTTTTTTTGTTCTTCCTACTTTAAATCTTGACACTATTAACAATTAGAAAGAATCTTCTAAACTTATCAGTATATAAGAAAAAATTTAGTCATTTGGGGTCTTGTTTGATTCGTCTTATTGGGTACTTTATTAATATTCAATCCTTATAATTTTTACTAATAGGTAATGAAAGATACTTAAGGTCAAAAAAGTGCATTGACAAACGCTCACATTTAAATTAGGAATTGAAGAACAAAAAAAAAACAGAGGGAATATTTTTTAATTTAGCGGTCTTAATACATAGATAAGATGTGTTTTATTTTATTGCAAAATTTCTCTTATAATATTATAATGAAACTTATACTACTAAATTATATAATAAAGAAACTTACATGATTGAATTATAAATTTAATTATTGTATCCAATATGTTGAACAAGAATGGGCAACATGTGAGCCAAAAAAGGGCAATAATTGGTCTTATAAGAGATCGCCTAAAATTTAAAATTACACGACGACATGAACTCAATATGAAGAAGAGAAAGGGCCACCTTTATGAATAAAGTGACTAGTTTATTCTATTTAGTGACCAGTTTAATCTACTTAGGGACTGGTTTAATCCATTCAATTCTCACATTTCATTTAGTAAGTAGTTTAATCCATTCCATAAGATTGTTGGGTTATTTTTAAAATTATCTGCTATAATTCGAGATTCAAATGGAAACAAAGGAAGAAGGAGAATAGAAAGGGCGACTAGCTAGCTTCGTGCGAGATGTCTAAGGATAATGTTGGATTGGAGTACGATGTAATGGGTTTGTTATTAGGAAAGTGTAGGCTTTAATTTGTCAAATTTTATGTTAAAATTAGGCTGCTTATCTAATTATTTGTGAAAGGGCAATACAAATTGCTACAAATAAGAATGGAAAATACTTTCAGGGAATTGAACGACAAATTTGAAGAGGGTCATTTACTGAAAAGTCCGATTTTGTAAATGTGTATTAAGAAAAAAGAAAATTTATGACACTAGTGTAAAAAAGCCCATCAGATCCGGTCAAAATCGGGCTTACAAATCCGGTTTTGAACCGGATCGGTGGGGCTCGGAGCAGTTGACTCCGATTGAAAACCGGATCAGTTTCCTAGGTAACTGATCCGGTTTTCAGGAAGAACCGGACCAGTAAGTGTGGGGATGATGTTAAAAAAAACGCTTCAACAACCAACAACAAGATTTCAACAACAGCAGCAAGATTTCAACAACACCACCAACAACGAGATTTCAACAACAACAACATTTCAATAACATTTCAACAACAACAAATTATATTATACAAAGTGAAAACGAAATCAACAATTGAAAAAAAATTGAACAACAAACAGAAATTAAAATAAAACGAAACAAAATTAAAATATAATATTTTACAAGTAATCAATTATAGACAACGAAATAAAAAGGAAGAAATATCATGTAATACATAAAATAAAAAAAATGAAACTTTGTAGAAAAAATTAAGAAAAAAAAATTTGAACCATGTTGCCTGGTTGAACTAACCTGGATCCGGGGCGTGATTACAAGAAATCTAAACAATAAAAAATTAAAAAAAACCTCAATCTGGGCTTGAAAGAATAAAACTTGAGCGCGACGAAATGACGAGGAAGAGAAAGAGGGAGCGATTGTGGCGAGGCGAAGAGAGTGTGTTTTGATGTTCGTTGATGGCGAGCGTTGGTGGTGCTGGTGTTCGTTGATGGCGTGGGACGACGGAGGCTCCAGGTTGTGCGTTGAGAGCATCGAAGAGCCGGAGAGCATCAATTGTTGACGGAGATGAGTTGTTGGGTGGTGGTTGCGCTGAGGAGAGAGAAAGACTTCGTGAAATAATAAGTGGGGAAGTCAGGAGTGAAAGGATGTGGAGGAGAGATATGGTGGTGTGAGTTTGGCGGATTTAGGTTGTCATGGACTCGTGCTGGCTGAATTATGAGAGTGAGGAGGGAGGAGGAGATCAGAAGAGGAGAAGGAATTTAGGGTTTGTTGGGGGGATTTGAGAGGCGTGTGAGGAGGGAGAAGATCAATGGAAGTGAGGGAGTTAGGGTTTAAGAGGAGTGAGGGGAAAAGAAAAAGAAAAGGGCCACGCTGATCAGTTTGAGCCCAACTGATCAGTTAGGTTTGAGTTAGGTTTGTAGAAAATTAAAAGAAATGGTCCATTTACGGCTGATCGGTTTGACAATATTTGAGCCCAACTGATCCGATTCCTCAAATGGCACCGGATCAGTTTATTTTTGACATTTTCCGCTCCAAAAACGGACAATAACTGATCCGGTTTTTAAGGAACCGGATCAGATAACTGTAACGGATCCGATTTTTAAAGAACTGGATCAGTTAACTTGTGTCATATAAGGTTTTTTACACTAGTGTGATCATTATAAACTATGCAATTTTTTTAATGTAAAGGATCCGAAACAGTGCTATCTAATTTTGCAAATGGGTACTGTATTATAAAACAATATCTTCCTATTTCATCACTAAAGCATAATAATGAACCACTTTAGGCTTCACCTTGATTATTGCTAGATTTGGGAAAACAATTATCATTGATCGATATTTATAGTTTACAACCTATTTTAGGTAAATTTCACACTAAGGCTAATTTACTTGGAGATGGGGTTGACAATTAACTTGTGATATGAAATACATTGCGTAAATGAAAGTGCAAAATAGAATAAAGGACACAAAACAAGTTTTTACGTGGAAACCCTTAGAAAAGAGGGAAAAACCACGGGAGGATTGGTATCCTGCCAATTCACTAAGTTTGCTTGAGTTTGCTTATGAGTACAAGACAGTTGCTTTAGCTAGTGAGTAAGTAGTAGAGATGAGTATGAGATGATTTTACAAAGTGAGCTAATGAACTCGATTTATACTACATAATAATAATGTTGCCTTTTGTTGCCGTTTTCTTCCTTGAGTCACCATCGGTTTAGATCCTATTATCAAGGGAATATGGGATATCTTTTAAACTTGCAGTTGTACTTCTGCTCCACTTTCCCCTCAATGCAGCGTTCTCTTCCTATTTTGTAGGAATTCCCCAACAACTATACAGGTTAGCGATCTGCTTCTTCACTTGCTATGCGCTCACAAGATGCCACCTTTTCACACAAACTAGCACAAATACCTCACTCAACCTGCTGCCACATAGGATAAAAACTGACCCCTCACAATAGCCCCTAATTTTCCTTTTGGGCGGCACACCAAAGAAGGGAAATTTAATTTTAAATCTGCTAACGGCCTTGTAAAACGCGCCCAATTATGACAGTTTCCTTTTGCATGCACTGGTTAGAAATCTAACCTCCCACTTCCTCTATAAATGCAGTTTCTTGGGCGACGATAAGCCTCTTCACCCTTCTTCTCTGTTCATTCAAGTTTATTCTTCTTAGTTAATCTACTTCTTGCTGGTTTTCCTTATATTTTTCTTCGAATCTTTTTATTTTTCAATTTGTGCATAAATTGCCTTCGCTTTTTCTACCCCTTCTACTTCAACATGAGTAGAGCGAACCCTAGATATTCCTCTAGAAGTGGTTCTTCTCCTGAGGGAGCAAATGTATTTCACCCTTTGGAATTTTAAAAAGTTAAGAACATCTACCCTAGTGTATTATCTGTGGCCGATATGCAAACAATTAGGCAAAATTATGGGTTTCCTAAAGATGTTGTGATTAGGTTGCCTCTAGAGCATGAAAGAATGGACTGGGTCAGCTCAGGCTGGCTGGTTTTTTACGATTATCCCTTTGCAAAATTGGGGCAAAAATTTCCCTTTTCTCCCTTTATTCGTCAGTTTTTAGCTGCGACATATATGGCACCTTGTCAAATCCTCCCAGGGGCAAAAAGGAAGTTTTAAGCAAAAACCTGAAACATTGATTTCACAGTAGACGACTTAGCTTTTACCTACCAAATCAAACCTTTTGGGAAAGGGTGTTTTACCTTAGGCACCAATGAATAAGGTCGTGATGGATTGGTGGAGAAAGTTGACAGGGGCCGCGACAGGGGTTGGGCCGCAAGATACTTTTTTGTAAGGGCAGATTCTGTGGGTGACTTCCTATAAGGGCAGATTCAGCTGAGATTGAGCAAAAATCTTCAGGTTGTGTGGGTACCTTTCTTTTATCTTGACTTCTTGGTATCTTGCTTTTCTTGTCTTTGTTCTTACTTTTTCGTAATGTCGCTTCTGGTTCAGTTCTTGCAAGCTTTCCTTGGTACCCATCAGAACTTGTCTGACATGGCGACTAAGGTTGCCACCCTTACTAAAGAGAGGGACAGTGCTGAGGAGAGGTGTAGGCACTGGGTAGACAAAGTGAAAGCGGAGCAGGATGAGGTGCAACGCCTAAAAGGGGAGTTGGAGAAAGTTACTGAGGAGGCTGTGAAGAAATACAACGAGCACCTTGACGACATAGGTTTGCAATCTTGGTTGGCAAGGATAGAGGCCATGTAGGAGTATGCTTAGGGGAAGCATGTGGACTGGGACCCAGTTGCAGAGAGATTGGCTTGTTAGGATGCCAAGAAGCACCATGATGAGAAGGAGGTTGCTAACGTCGCTGTGACGGCAGAGGAAGTTGCCGACGACGCGTCTACTAATGTGGCCACTTCAGCCCCTGGCGTATCTTCTCTTCCAATTGATGTGGATGCAAACAAGTCCCTTGAAGATGCTCCTTAATTTTGTTGCTTTAATCATTTCTCAAATAATTTAAATCATGTGTGTTTTAACTTGCTCAAGGGAGCAAGGTTAGGATGATACCGTGTTTTTGTGCCTGCTCATAGGAGCAGGTTTTATATTTGCTTGTGTGTTGATTCTATTTGCTAGAAATAGAATCTTTTAGGAAAAACATCTAATATGACTAACTCTGCTCACTACAAGAAAATAGGTTTTGGGCGACGGATTTGAAACTCAAGGGCAACAAAACTGAATTTTGTGGCCCATAGTTGAATTCAAGGGCGACGAGTTAAATTTGTTGCCCTGGTGTACATTATTGGGCGACTAAAATTTTTGTTGTTGCCCAAATTCATATTTGGGCGACGATTTAAGTTTGGGTTGCCCATTACCTTAATTAGGCGACAAAACTATGTATTTCGTTGCCCTTGTGTAGTGATGGGCCAGTTCAAATTTATGATTTGTTGCCCATACCCAAAGGAAAATAGCGGAAAAAACCCGCTCCAAAAATTTCGCATGAAATCACGTACGTTTTTCCTCCTCTCACACCCTCAAGACTTCAACTGCTCATCTCTCTTAACTCACACTCTCTTCGGTTCAACCCTCATTGTTCTCTTTTTCCAGGTGAATTGGTGATGCTTCCGACGAGATCTTCGACGTTTCTCAGGTGATGAGTTTAATTATGATGGCCAATTGAGTTTCTCATGAATCAAACTGCGACGATTGACGTATCTCATGTGACGTTTCTCAAGTTTCTCGACATTCTCAACCACCTCACGTCGTTGATGGTCAATTGTTACCCTCTTCTGCTCTGCCCTAACTTTTTAAATTACGCAGGTGGTGATGTGGGTGGCTGCCGGAGATCAGCGGTTAGGCTAGCGGCGATTTCGGCGGCAAGGTTGGTATCTTTTGTTATTTACCCTAAGTCACGAATCAATCCCCTTGTCAAGCAAAACAGTTGTTTACCCTTGAATTATTGGTATGAAATTGTCATGTTTCCTTGAATTGCTTAGATTTTTTTTTGTTATTACGAGTAAATTAGAAGGTTTTGATTGGTATTTTTCAAGTTCAATGCGTTCCTTTCTCCTTCACTCATATCCCATCTTCAATCCTCGACATCTCTGTTATGACTTTGTTGTTTTGGCTTTCTGTGTTTTATTTTTTATGCAATTCGTTCTTGTGTTTATTTTTTTGTTTGTGTGCGTAATGCGTTTGATTTCGTTACTTGGACTACATATCTCATTACCTGCATCATTGGCAATGTTTTGAGATTTGGGGCTTGTTACTATTACCAGTTTGCGTTGCTAGGCAGAGAAAACAGCAGCTCCATTTGCTTAGTAAGAGGATTATGCGTTATGTAGTTTTGTGTTCTATTTTATTACTTTCTTACTTGTCTTCTCTCCCAACTTAATGAGCTAGAAGTCGGGATAGATAATAATGTGAGATGCAGATAGTTGGACATAATAGTTGAAGCTTTTCTTTTTGTGCAATTTGCAGTTTGGAGGCATTATTTTTTTTGGCTGATGCCGGTGCCTTGTAGTCAAATAGTTCAGTTTTTGGCTGGTTTCTGCTACAATCTGTTTTTTGTCTTTTTTTCTTTTTGCCTTGCTCGATTGTGGAAGGAGTGTGTTGTTTTGTTATGTTTGTTCTGATTGTAGGTGGAAAACAATTTTGTTTATATTTGTGCTTCTAGTTTATGATCAGCAAGCCCTTTAGTGGAGATATCACACTAGTTAGCTGAGTGGGTCAATCTGCCCATATTATATATGATTATGGATAAGGAAATGATAGATCCATGTATTATTAGTTTGTATTACATCACAAATTTATGGTCAATTCAACCGTATTTGATCTTGGATCGAGAACGTATTATAAGCGATCATTATGGTCAATGTTTAATCTAGAAGATCACATTGAGAAAAAAGTAGGAAGGAAAAAAAATAGATTTTAGTATCTATACCTATTAGTAACACCCTAATTTCTACCAAGATAATCACTTTAATAAGAAAAAACAAAAATAGAGATATGATTAAAATTAAAAAAAAATATCATTATTAGTTGCACACATCATATTCAATATCTCCTCACTCTGCTATTAAACTCTTTTATCTTAAGGCTGTCTCCCACCTTATCACCATTCATCACTTACCACTATGCAATGAGGAAAATTATATCAAGCTATATATGTCAAGATATAAAAGTAAGTTTTGCGTGGACCTAGTGACAGTTATTTCTCATATAGCCATCCTTTACAATCTATAGTTACTTAGTACTACTCTCCAGGGCCGTCTTAAATTTTTCAGAGGCCCTATTCTAATCTTGTTCTAATTTTAAAATTAGGGCCCTAATACAAACAAATGTGCAATAATCAAGAGTTTATTTTATTACGATAATCGATTTTGATTCACGTTCATCCTATAAGATCATCGGCAATTAAATTACACAAAATTAATTCATTGTGATTAGAAAGCAAAAAAAGAAGTCATCCCGGAGAGGCACATGTGAAAGCAATCAAATTAACCATTTCATAGAGTGGAAAACTAGTTCACCAAAAAAAAAAGAGTGGAAAACTAAAATCCAAAATTAACCCAAAAAGAAGAAATTACATAATAATAAAAAGTCACCCATTTCATAAACAGTAGAATAAAACTCAAAGTCATCAACAAACCCAGTTAGAAGCATGAAGATTTCAGGATAATATATTTGATCATCAATAAAATTTGAGGTGAGCCTAAGAATAATTAGCCCTTTGACATAGGAAAGATTGGTGATTAATTGAGTATAAAAATGGAATTATTTTTTCCATTCCCTTGTAATTGAGAATTAGATATACAAATCAATTATTACATACATAGGTGATTTTTAAGTAAATTAAAAGAACAATGTGTCATAATTATACAAAAACATGATTTTGATTAATAATGCAGCTAAACTAGAAGGGTGTCATCTGATCTAGTGAGTTAGTGATTCCGTTAAGAGTTGAAATCAGATTTTATGCTGAGCGACAACTAAAAAGCATAATTACACATCCTTTATCTGAGATTTTAAGGTTAGCAATAACTAAAAAGCATAATTAAGCAGCGCGCTAAACTAGAAGGGTTTCATATCATGCAGTACTAGCACTTGAACATGTCTGATTTTACTGGCTGGCTTGTTGTTGTTGGCTGGTTGTTTCTACTGGCTTGCTGCTGTTGATTGTTTTTTAATTTTAATTGTTCTTGCAACCATTTTTATTACCTCCAAGTTTTGCTTCAGTTTGCGTAGGATGCATCCCGTCATTGGGTCCCGCAGGTCTAAATTGCATTCTCCCCCCCCGGTTCCTCAAATGACATAATCTCTCGCATGTTTATGTCGAAAGGCTGTACTTCCAAATCCATTACTGATATGTTCAATGATGATGTTTCATTTTTCTGTCAAGCTATATCGGAGATTGCTAAGGCAGCTAAGCAGGAGGCTTATACGCTACCTGTTCAAGCAGAATCCTGTTTGGCATATATTGATTCTAAAGCATCTGATGTGAAAAAGCAACTTAGACAGCATAGTATAAGTGCTGGAGCTGTAGGTATTTGAAAATCTTTATGCTATGCCTGGCTCCAGAATATCCGCCGCCTCTCTGGCCATCCTTCGGACTTTCATACCTGTGTGTTATGTGTTTTGAGGTTTGGCAAGTTGAGGGGTGGAAGGTCTATTCGGTTCCAAATTAGATGGTGGATCAGCCGCCTTGATGTTTGCGTTGCTACTAGACATTGGTTGGCTGGTAATTTTCTGTTGTTGTTGTTTTTTTTCTTGATTGGTTATATTTGTGGGTGTGAATTGATTGTGTTTGATTGTTTAAACAAGTCTTTTCGTGTTGTATTCCTATACCTCAGATGTCTTTTCGTGCATCTATTTTAGGTTTTGCGAATTAATGGTTATAATCTTGCATGAATTTGGTTTAGTTTTGGCGAGTCTTGTTTTCCTGTTTGTGATTGTCTTGAGGTGTATGTGGATCTGAAGTTGCTAATAATTTTGCAGGGTAAGTTGCTCCACTAACTTTGTTGAGAAATCTCCAATCCTTGATTAATCGCTAATTAGGGCGGTTAACTCAAACTTTTTATTTAATCATTAATTAGGGTTATTATCTCCAATCCTTGATTAATCGCTAATTAGGGCGGTTAACTCAAACTTTTCATTTAATCACTAATTAGGGTGATTATTTCCAATCATTGGTTAATCGCTAATTAGGGCGGTTAACTCAAACTTTTTCATTCAATCACTAATTAGGGTGATTATCTCCAATCATTGGTTAATCACTAATTAGGGCGGTTAACTCAAACTTTTTCATTTAATCACTAATTAGGGTGATTATCTCCAATCATTGGTTAATCACTAATTAGGACGGTTAACTCAAACTTTTTCATTTAATCACTAATTAGGGTGATTATCCCCAATCATTGGTTAATCACTAATTAGGACGGTTAACTCAAACTCTTCATTTAATCACTAACTAGGGTGATTACCTTAAACCTTGAATAATCACTAATTAGGGTGATTATTTCCCAAACTTCATTTTAATCGCTAAGTAAGGTGATTAATTTAACCTTTCATATTTAATCACTTATTTGAGTGATTATCTTAAGCCTTAATAATCGTTAATTAGGGTGATAATTTTTCTCATTTAATCACTAATTAGAGTGATTATCTCAAGCCTTGAATAATCACTAATTAGGGTGATTATCTTAACCCCCATTTTTAATCACTAATTAAGGTGATTATGTTGATCCTCCTTCATATTTAATCGCTAATTAAAGCGATTATCTTAACCCTATTTCAATAACTAATTGGAGTGATTACCTCATTTCAAATAGATTTGTCTAATTCTAATGGTGAGTTATTCATAATCTATTCTTCCCTTTTCATCCCCAATGGAATTGGCCATATAGGGTGAGACATAAGATCGAACTACGATGGTTTTGATCCATGAGTGGATTCTAATCCCGCAATGATTGGTACGTAGTGCAACTTCGGTGCTCAAACCTACCATGTACAAATGATATATTGGCCCTCTTAAAAATGATTGATGTGTATATGTGCAAATTATGTGATTTTTCTTTCTTTCGAATAGGCATGATTACTTTAAAATGGAAAATAACGCATTTAATAAGAGCCCCTTCTGCAGAACGGAAGAGGAGACGAGTTCCAGATGTTCGCACCTCTTAACCTAAACCCCGAACCCTATCTCATGGTATGAAAGACCAATTTTCAAAAAGCCTTATCCATATGAAGTCATCATCGTTTTAAATGATATTTCTTGAAATTGATTTTAAAACGATTTACTAAATAAATTTATCCTTATTCAGATATTAATAGGGTGGCGACTTCAATGTTTTCTAAAAATCATAGTCCAATGAGAGACTTTTGTGGGATTCAGACTGTTGATTAAGACAGTAAAAAATCGGGTACCACAACCTCCTTGCAAGACGGAAAGGTAATGGGAATGAAAACTCATGATTTTCACGTTTTCATGCAAGACTTAATGACACCTGCCTTCCAAGGTGTTTTAGATGAGAATGTTCAAACACCTTTACAAGAACTCAGTCTTTTTTTCAAGCAATTGTGTTCTAAAACCTTGAAGGTAGAAGAACTAGAGAAAATAGAAATGAATATAGCAATCACCTTATGTAAGCTAGAGCGCGTATTCATTCCTGCCTTCCTCGATGTGATGATACATGCATCTCCCGATTCACGTGGCTATTGAAGCTAGAATGGCTGGTCAGTTGTATTGCATCTCCCGATGTATTACTTTGAAAGGGTAGTTGTTAGTAGTTATGGTTATCATAGGATTGTATACATGTAGTGTGTTGTAATAATATTTATTTTTTATTAGGGCAATGCGAACGTTCAAATCATTCGTGCGGAACAAAGCTCACCCAGAAGCTTCAATTGCTAACGAGTACATTGAAATGGAATGTCTGACATTTTGCTCGAGATATATGTCTAAGATTGAGATGTTACACAATCGTCCAGATCGAAATGATGACATTAACCATCCTCAATCCTGTAACTTGTCCGTCTTCTCTAAAATAGGCAAGCCTTTAGGGAAGGCAAGTCTAATAGAAATGACTGCTAAGGAGAGACGAGAAGTTCAACTTTAGGTCATGTTTAATTGTGATGAAGCACAACCTTTTCTTGACGTAAGTGTGATTCTATTGGTCATGCATAATTTTTTTTTTCATTAATAGAACTAATTAGTTGCTTACATTCTAATGTCTAGTGAGTATGAGCATGCACCAATTTCTCAAAGGATTGCCTTTGCAAGTGGTTTGAAGATAGAGTAAGTGAACACATTAATTTTATTTTTTGCATCTTTTTTTTTTCCGTGGTTAACTAAGAATGATATGTAGATTACAAAGCTATGGAAAGAAGGGGATCCAAGAGTTACCGAAGAATTATTGTGTTTAGCACGAGGACCGATGAAAAGTGTTTGTCACTTTTGATGGATACGTCATTAACGGGTTTAGATTTCACACCAAAAAGCGCCAAAGAAATCGAAAAACTCAAAAATAGTGGCGTAGTTGTGAAAGGGGACAAGGAAAGTGGGCAAAAGGATTTCTATGGGGTTTTAAAGAAGGTTATTGTGCTAAAGTATGATGCTCTTAAGAATCGAACTAGTCCCGATATCGTGTTGTTTAAGTGTAAGTGGTTTAATGTGTTCGACGAGGGAAAAAGGATTAAAAGGGTAATTTAGGAGCAATGCTTATTAATGTTACTCAGAGGTTAAAAACCAATGAGTCATTTGCATTAGCTTCTCAAATTGAGCAAGTCTTCTATGTACTATGTCATAATGAGCCACAATGGAGATATGTTATTAAGGCAAATCCAAGAAACTTTTTTGATTTCCCTAATGAGGAAGAAACTGAAGAAATTGAATCATTATGGGAACATGTGCCACCATCTGTAACCAACTACGAAGATGTTCAAGATGAGGATATTTTTATAGTGAGAAATGATGTTGAATATAACTTGGTTGAGGCTCATATCGATGAAGATTTGTTGAATGAAGTGAATGATGAACATGAGGAGTGAGGATGATGATGATGAAGAGATCGAAGAAAGTGAGGATGATTTTTCGGACACGGAAGATGAACCTATCTTGCATGATTTTTACAATTCTTTTGAAGACGAGGGGTCTTAAAGTGATAGTTCTAGTGATTCATCTACTAGCAATTGAGTAATGGTATATTTTATCGAGATACACTATAAAATCATGTTTTAACCTTTAATTTTAATTTATTTTAAGTAACCTTCTGCAGACACATAATCGTGTCTCCCCATTTAAGGATCTGATGATGAAACATACCGCGGCATTAGTTGGTGCGACTCAACGGAAGAGCAATCTCAAGAACCAATCCAAAATGTGTTTTGAAATGATATTCTAAAGCCCAATTAATTGTCCATGATGATTAATTGTATTTCAAGCCCATAAAATGTTATAAATCCATTTTAAAAGCCCAATCAAATATTTATTATTTAAATAGATATTTTTCATAAATATTTTATTATCTTTGATAAATAAATCAGATTTTTAATCCGTAAAATTCCATCTCCGGAATTTTAGGGATAAAAAAGTACCTTTTAAAGACGCGCAATGGAATATGCTCGAATATTCCATAATATGCGCCGGACGCGGGGGCTGCGCTCAGCGTGCCACGTGCGTCCAGCACATTGGCCATATCGCGTCAGGCGAGCCAATGAGCGCCTGACACGTAGATTTTGTGACTCACACAGAGTCCTGCGTCTAACGCAGGTCTTGTGTGAGACGCAACTTTCTTTTCTACCTTTTCAAAACGCGTTTACACGTGGCTAAACCTGATTGGGCTGGCTGCGTCAGGCACACCAATGTGCGCCTGACGCGTGGCATTGCGTCTGCCACGTAGGCCTGCGCCTGGCGCAGGGTTTGCGTGGAGCGCAAGTTTTGTTTTCCCTATAAATATCCGTGATTTTACGAATTACAGACGACTTTTTCATATTATTATTTCACGAATACAAAAAGTTACGAATACCTCTACAATACACTTCGAATTCTCAAATACTTAAACACTCAAATACTTTCAATACTTTCAAACAATTCTTAATCACTGCGTTCATGGTTTCACGATTGCTCCGCCTAAAGATCGTTGCGCTCCTCAATCTAAGCCGCATAGGTATAATCCTGAGGATCCTTGAATAAATTATTTTTATATTGAAGTTACTAACCATTTATTTCATGATGTAGATCTTTAATATAAAATTTCTCTACTGTATATTCTAAACCTCCTTCTTTCTTTTTATTTATTTTTGTATATTATATGCCTGCTTGATCATTCTTTTCATATTATTATGATTGTCCTGCATGATTTTTATCACCCACATGTTATAATTGCTAAACAAGACCTAAAGAATTGTTCTAACTAATTCAGATAATTTGGACAACCTGTTAGGTTCCCTGTAATACTGATTGCATAATAACATGTCACTAAAATTAGTCTTTTTATGTGTTTCGTGAACCTACTTAGACTAATTATTATTAGGGTGTTTAAAACGTTATATGATTATTCTTTGGCATAAAATCTGTAATGAATCAATATTTAGTAGAGGCCAACTTTGGGCGAATGTGGTTCATTATGACCATATTCGTACCCTCACTCCTGAACCCAATCTCTGGTTCATTTTGACCATATATGGAGTCATGACGGGAAAATCTACATTGGATAATTTGTCCCTATGTTTTTCCCATATCCAATTAGGTTTATGATTCTTCCTAAAAAGAATTGTTGGCTACTTCTTTCAAAACTTTTCAATAAAACCTTTACAGTGGGGTAGTCAAATCTAATACACGCTCACACCGCGTACGCAAAATAAAAACACGCCTACAATTTGGCGACTTCACTGGGGATGATTTTAAAAAATTAATTTTTTTTAAAATGAGTGGGTGAAACTTGAAAAATACGATTCATTCTTATTTTATGCCTTTGAATAATATACAGTTTTGCATATGCATGGCTATTGTTCAGCCACCATAAGGACAATCTACCTTGCCTCATTAGCACATGTTCTATGTGTGAGGTCACCCCCGGGGGGTTTGCGCTTTGTCCTTCCAAAAAGCTTCCTGAGCGATAGTGTTGGATCTTAGTCATAAGCAAACCTACCCAACCATGGCATTGTTCTCTTGTTCCTGACTTGAGACTGGAGTGCGTCTTACACGTGGCCACCTCTTTAAGCAGGGGTACGAAGCGTGGGATCAATCTCTTAGTCATGGACCCTTTTCAGACTGAACCAAAACATGACCAATAGTTTCAAACATAGAACTGGACTTTAGGTTGGAACTTTTGCATCCATGTTATATGACATTTGCCTGTGATTGCAATTCTTGCCTGCTATTATTCTGTCAAATTGTCATTATTATGCATCGTTCCTAAAACCGCGTCTAAAAACAAGAAAAATGCATCAATCGGCCAATTCGTCGCATAAATCCCCGAAAAACGTGTCGGGGAGTAGTGCGCCAGGCGCATTAAGTTGCGCCTGGCGCACCATTCCCGCGCCAGACGCACGGCTGTGCGCCGCACGCAGCAATGCTGCGCGACACGCAGTCTGTGCATCGCACGCTCTTTGTCAATTTAGCCGTGGTAATTGCCGATCCTATGTTCAGTCCTATGTTTGGCTATATGCATCCGTGTACTACATGGTCTAGTTAGAGGTCTCACCTAATCAAACATTCAAAAAAGGTATTTTCATACATAAAAAAAAAGTGCATCTAAAGGGTCATTGTAGAGCTAGAGTTGCCATGCATGTCTACCTCTTCCCATTTCCTCCCTGTTGTTCAACAAGTCTTTCCTATCATTCTTACCTTACCATATTCAATCAATTTCAAGAAAAAAAAACTTACATCTTTTCAAAATCAATCCTACACCCTCTTCTATTCTACCTTTTTCGAAAATATTTACTAATCATCATCATGCCACCTATTCAAAAAAACATCTTCTAGATTAATCCATCATCTTTTCCTAACAAAAGATAAAAAGAAGGGGTTCCTTTAAAAAACGAATTTCGAAAATTCTAAGCCCAGTCTAAACACCTTCAATCCAATCCAATCCAATCCATCTTGCATTCATGCTAGGCCCATATGCATTAGAGTCCATTTTGCATTCATATAAGGTCCATCTAATTCGAGTCCATGCATTCATATAAGGCCCGCTAGCATTAGAGTCGATCTTAGGCCCATATAATTCTAGTTCAGTCAAAGCTAGGCCCATTTGCATCTCTATGTGAATCCTAGTCTATGTCAAGCCCAGTCCAAGTCTAATCCCAATCTATTCCATGCTAAGTCCAATCCTAGTCCATTTCCAATGGCAAGCCCATGTGCATCTCCCAGTCTAAGTCAAACCTATATGTTAATCTAATCCAAACTTAGGTCCATTTAGGCCCAATTCATATCCTAGGTCTAGTTTGCATCTCCATGTAGTCCCTAGTCAAGCCCAATTCCTTCAGAAGTCCAATAGCCCAAATTCCTCTAAAGTCCAGCCTGCTTGCTCCCCCGTAAGTTCAAGGTCTAAGCATTCCTTAAGTCTATAGGCATTGTTGTGTCTAGCCTACTTGCTCACCCGTATGTTCAAGGTCTAGCATTCCTTAAGTCCATAGGCAATTTTTGTGTCTAGCCTGCTTGCTCACCCATAAGTTCAAGGTCTAGCATTCCTTAAGTCCATAGACAATTTTTGAGTCTAGCCTGCTTAGTTTAATGTAAGTTTCGAAATCTAGTTGTCTAGCCTGCTTGCTCACCCGTAAATTCAAAGTCTAGTTGCCTAGCCTGCTTGCCTTAAGTTAAGAGTTTGGTCTCTGTTATTGTCCATCCTTCCTTAATGTCTAGCTTGCTTGCTCACCCGTAAGTTAAAGGTCTGGCATTCCATAAGTCCATAGGCAGTTTTTGAGTCTGGCATGCTTAGTCTAACGTAAGTTCCGAAGTCTAGCTGTCTAGCTAGCTTGCTCACCCGTAAGTTCAAAGTCTAGGTGCCTAGTATGCTTGCCTTAAGATAAGAGTCTAGTCTTCCTTATTGTCCAACCTTCCTTAAAGTCTAGCCTGCTTGCTCACCCGTAAGTTCAAAGTCTAGTCTCTCCTAAACTCAATTGTGGAGTCCAGTCTGCTAGCATGGTCCAGTCCAGTTCATGTCTGCATTTACATATAGTTAGGCCCATGTCTCCATCATGGTCAAGTCTATACTAGTCCAAAACCCATAACTATTTCCATTTCCATTTCAAAATCATTTCCCATTTTCATTCACCATTTCCATTTCCACTTCTCATTTCTCATTTCTCCCATTTCTATTTCCATTTCTCCTCTCCATTTCTCATTTCGAAAACATTATTTCTTAAAATTTACGAGGTCCATTCGATTTCTGTTCAGGACGGATCGTGAGATCATAACTTGAGAACGTCCGAAAGAGAAGCAACAAGGTCGACCTACTCCCAGACTCGTCAAGCGCATCCTCACTTTTTCAGACGAATTCTTTGACTCTTCTGAAGCATCATCTGAATTGGGAGAAACTAATGAACAACTCAGTACCATTATGGCTCAACTCACACTGATGAACTCTCGTCTTGCGGAACAAGACAAAGAGATTAAGGCACTGAGGGAGAAGCTAACTGAAGAGGACTAGCAAGGCGACACTCCACCACCATTCAAAACCGACATAGAATTGAGATTCGAAAAACTCGAGAAAATTGATCTAGTCAATTCCCGCGCTCGAGAGTCAGGCTCATGGCCATGACATCATTGATCCTGAATTAAGGGAAAAACTCCCTAAAAAGGTAACCTTGGGTGACCTCCTAAAATTCAAGGGGGTCGAAGACCCAGATGACCACTTGAGAGCATTTTCCATCTCTATGGCTCTCAAGGGCATGAGCAAGGACCTGTTTGCTTATGTCTTTCCTTTAACCTTGGATGCACATCCATCCAAGTGGTTCAGGTCACTGAACAAAGCCAAGCTGAATGACTGGGACTATATCAGAGAAGAGTTCCACAAACAATACATCTACAATACTCAGCTTCCCATTAGCCTTCGTGAGTTGGAGTTAACTAAGCAAAACTCCAACGAAGACTTCGTCACCTTCCTTAACAGATGGAGGGATAAAGCTGCACAAATGATTAACATGCGATCTCAGGAGCATCAGGTCCTACTGGTGATCCGTAACCTGCAGCCGAAGTATGGGGATCATATAAAATTCCAACCTATAGAGTCTTTCACGAAGCTCTATAAGGTAGGCCTGCTGATTGAAGAAGAGATATAGGCCAACAAGAACAAGGGTTTCAACAACAACAACTCTTTCAAGAAGAGTAGCAATAGCCCTTCTAGCTCCAAAAGCAATGAGGTCAATGACATAGCTACTGAAAAGAGAGGTTATCAAAAGCCTCAAAGAACATTCTCACCTTTATGCATGTCCTTAGAAGAAGCCTTCACTAGACTTCATGTAAAGGGAGCACTTCAGCCTATTGGCCCTACTTCAGACCCTGCTCCCGAAAATTGATCCAAGAGGTGGGATCCTAATGCCTACTGCAAGTACCACCAAGGGAATGGACACCTAACATCTGCGTGTTGGACCTTAAAGAATCACCTGCAGGATATGGTTGAAGACGATAGATTGCCAATTCCGCCTGCAGCAAAAGTCAGCAATAACAGCAACCCCTTGGGCAGCACCTAAATAACGTCGGGGCTTAGTCATTTAACGCTAGTTTTCTAGGTTGAGTCGGAGAGTCTCACCAAGCTCCTTCATTTCCTTTCTTGTCGAGTCTATGGCATTTAGGTTTTTATTTCTAATAAGCCTTGTTCTATTTATTTCTGATTAATAAAAGAATTTCATTTTCATTTTCATTGGCCTTCCATCATTTTATTTATGCTTCTAACTCAATGATGAAACTTAAATCACCTAATGAACTTGAGTACAATAATAAAAAGAGATATGAAATAAAAAAAATAAACATAAAAAAAGTGGACGTACTTTGGATCAGGAGTTATTCCCCTCTCCCTTCCATTACCTTTCATAAGCCATCCTCATACAACTAAGGAAAATCAAAAATCCTTTAAACCATCATCTCCATAAACCAAACAATCCCTCCATTAACCAAAGCTCCACAAATATCCTTCAAGCCTTCCAATACCCTAAACCAAACTTGTGTGCAAGCCTTACTACATAAATAAAAATGCCAGGCAAAACAAAAAAAAGTGAAAAATTCAAAGTGCGAAAAAAAGCAAAAGAAAACGCACAAGAAAAGAAAAAAAGCTAAAGGCAAAGAAATAAAAAGTCAAGCTAGGGGGCTTGCACACAAGTTCTAGCCCTCATTCAAATCCTTCAATCCATCAAAATCCTTAACTATAATCCAAATACATGACCCTTCATTTCCTAAACCAATTAAACATTCATCGAAACATTAGCCTTTAACCTTTCAACCTTTCATCAACCCTAACTCCTTCTCCAAGATATGTCCAATCCCGCTAGGTTGAAAACCCGAAAGGGCGGCCTAGGCAGAAGTTAGGGCACAAAAATAAAATGATAAATAAAAAAAACCAGATCCAGAACTACGAATGGTCTGATTCCGCAAGGATACGTAGGAATCCTCATCTCGAGGTCCGACCGCTAAAATAAAAATAAACTAGTCAAGGTCTAATGATTTGATTTTCTAGAATTTAGGAGCATTCTCTTTCTAGATCCCGACATAGACTCGAGTCTAAACCTAACCTCGTTAAAGCCTTTTCCCACCTACATTTATTTAAGTCACAAATTCAAACATTTTATTTTTCAATCCAAGCTCTCCTTTTCCCCGAAGGACTCTCCAATAATTCCGTGGTCTCTGGCGATACTTGGCTTTGCCTATATCAACTTCCCAAAGAAGAATCCCCAGTGCAATCCCCAGTGAAAACTTTCAATGTTCAAGACATAGCAACTACATTTCAATATCAGATCAACTACATTTCAACATTAGATCAAATACAATTTCAATCAAGGCTCATAATGCCTAATTTAAGGCAAGCTCACCCAAAGTGGGGGCTTCCTATGTGTGGTGGTTCCTCCAATTTAAATCAAACCCCCGAACTCCAATCATTTACTAAAAATAATTTTCAAAAATCATTCTATCTTTTTCTACTCATGCTATCATTCTACACATCTTCTAGTCTTGCAAAATCTTGACCTTGCATTGCATCACATCTTCTAGCCGTGCAAAATCCTAACCTTGCACTGCAGCCTTGCAAAACCCTAACCTTGCATTGCATTTCATACATTCTAGTCTTGCATAACCCTGACCTTGCATAACGTATTGACGTGTCATCCCATGGTAGGTTTGAGCACTGAAGTTGCACTACGTACCAATCATTGCGGGATTGGAATCCACTCATGGATCAAAACCGTCGTAGTTCGAGCATATGTCTCACCCTAAATGGCCAATTCCACTGGGGAAAGAAGAGGAGGGAATAGATTATGAATAACTCACCTTTAGAATTAAACAAATCTATCTGAAATGAGGTAATCACTCCAATTAGTGATTGAAATGGGATTGAGATAATCACTTTAATTAGTGATAAAATATGCAGGATTAAGATAATCACCTTAATTAGTGATTAAAAATGGAGGTTAAGATAATCACCCTAATTAATGATTAAACTTAAAAGGAAAGATAATCACCTTGATTAGTGACTAACAATGAAGGTTAGGAAGTAATCACCCTAATTGATGATTATTCAAGGTTTAGGATAATCACTCCAATTAGTGATTAAATGAGAAAAATAATCGTCCTTATTAACGATTATTAAGGTTTTAGATAATCACTCTGATTAGTGATTAAATGAGAAGAATAATCATCCTAATTAACGATTATTAGGGTTTGAGATAATCACTCTAATTAGTGATTAAATATGATGGGAGATAATCACCCTAATTAGTGATTAAAAGAAGTTTGAGTTAACCGCTCTAATTAGCGATTAATCGAGAATTGAAATAACCACCTTAATTAGTGATTACGTTTATGATTTTCGAGAGGTCTTAGAAGGTTTGCTTCCTAATTGAAGGCTTTTGAAAAATAATTTTAATTGAAGATTATTAAGTCATTTGGAGAGAAATGATTAATTTGAGATCAAATTTGGAGATTGTGTTTGGCTAGTTGGAATTTGGCCATTTAAAGCGAGACACGTGAAACGGCCTAAAATCATTTTGGAGATCATAATTACCAATCTAATTATGTCAAATTATATGATTAATCCATTTGAATATGGAGAACACATTTTTAAAATGTAAGATGAATCATCATACAATTTAACTTAGTTAGATTTGCAATTTTTCCTCTTAATTGAGATTGGGTCATTTGGTTCATGTACTATGACATATTGGGCCCAACATGCAATATTTGTAACATTAGTTGCTCATTTTATTAAAAATAATTGTGAAATTATTTATGAACATTATGCATAAAAATCTCCATGTTTTTTTTATTAATTGAGTGATGCAACAATTATTTACAAAGAAACTATTATTACAACAATATGTACAAAATCTATGATCTATACAAATCTTCAATCTTAGTCTTCACCATGATGCTCCTTGATCTTTACCTCCTTGAATGGGCTTTGGAATTCATGTTTACTTGTGAATTTGTGAAAGCTAAAGATTAATTAACTTCTTTGATTTTATTTTTTATGACAATTTTTATTGATTTTTATTTACATGATGAAATGAGACATTTTAAGAGAAACTTAAAATTTCATGATTTTTTTATTCACATTTTCGTATGAAGTAGATATTTTTTGTTTATGAAAGTTGAGTTAATTACTTTATTTCATTTTCCAGATTGCCTTTTTGTTCTTGTACTGATTTATAAAAATCATAACTTTCTGTACAAAGTGTTAAAATCAGATCAGTGAGTTCTTTATGTTGTATCAAAATTTCACAAGTTTTTAGAGAAAACTTGAATTATGGTGAATTTTATGTCAAGACTGGTCAAAACAGGACCTTTATTGAATTTGTTCTTTGAAACCCAACTTATTGAACTTATTTTGAAGTGAATTTTGGTATGACCATTCTAGACACTTTGAAGAACTAGACCGGAAATTTTCACTTGAATTGGAAATTTTCACTTGAATCATCTTGCAATTCATAGGCAAAATAGTAAATCCTACAAACTATTCTGATAACACAGACGAAAAATGGAATGAAATACGAAATTAAAACTGATTATAATTACAGCATCACATTTTCTTTTTTATGGAGATTTTTATGCACAACTTTTCTTGAATTTTTTTATGATATCATTTTTGGTGATGAATAACAACTTGATTAAGGAAAATCACATAATCACATTGTTTCCTAAGAGTCACCCCATTAGAGGTGACTATTCTAGGTGGGGTGATTTAAGGTTGGGAACCTATTAGGACTTCCACATACCCAAATCACTCCAAAGATTAAAAAATGATAAGAAGAAAACAAGAAAGAAAGTTAGTAGATGATTAAGAAGATAATCAAAATAACAAGAACTTCAACTTTACTTTGCTAGCTCAATGATGCACTTCCTTTTAGCAAATTTTTCTACCTTTTTTGTGATTTTCTTAATTTCTAAGTGAGTTTCTAAATCCACTTAATTACTAACTTGAACTCTTTTTGTATTTTTTTCTCTTATTTTGATTAACTTCTTTACTTACTAATTATCTTTTGCTTTGATGGAAAGATTAAGGAGGAGAAGAGTAATAGAGAAGATGAGAGTGAAGTTGAATTGTGTGTTTTTTCAACTTGGTTTTGAAGTGAAAAGGGGGGGTATTTATAGAGAAATGAGGAATGTGAACTAGGGTTTCAAAGAGGGAGAAAATTAGATTTTCATCCAAAAAATCTGATTTTCTTCATCCTTAATCACCTTAATGACATCACTCTAATGACCTTACCCTAATGACATCATCAAATCTCTTTGGAAACACAAATATTCTTATTCTTTTTAGATTTGCTCATTAATGAGGCAAGATCAGGTTTTCAGAAAATATTCTTCCTAAAACATCCTAATATGTAAAAAAATTTACATTAAAAATCGTGCAAACGAAACTAACGAGGATGCTGCGCCTAGCGCAGGAAGCTGCGCTAGGCACAGCACCTTGCGCTAGGCGCAAGGCTCTGCGTCTGGCCCAGAGCATACTTGTGTGCTAGGCGCACACTTTATTCTTCCGGAAAAAAATCCGGATTTCCCCCTCTTATACATGGGATTTGATTCTTATTCTCACATCTTTTCATGATTCTTATTCTCTAACTAATGGATAAAGGATGTGTTTAGTGGATAAAGAATATATTCTTATTCTTTATCCAATGAACAATGACTTGACCATCAAGAAAACTGATTAATGTCGGTTTTGGGATACGACTAAAATCACGACGCCTAATCGCGACTCGTTTTTCATTTTTCCGAAAGACTAACTTAAGACAATTAACGAAAACTCATCAAATTAATAAAGACGAGCATGATTATACTACAGATCATTTTATAAAAACGGTGGTGGTAGTTATTGACTACGACTCACGAAAATTATACTTCTAAGCCGAAACTGTATGACTAATACGCAAAAATGGAAAATCGTGCGACGGAATGAAACTCGCGCTCCGGGGCGCGCGCTCCATGATGCATGGCGATTTTTGTTATTTTTATTTCTTTTCAAAATCTTTATTTATCCGAAAAAGGGGTTCAAAATTTGGTGTCTACAGCGGTATAAGAAGGTAAAACAGGTAAGTTGTAATCCACACTCCCACTACAACAATGCTTAAACCGAATAATTTTCTGGATAATTTCTTATACAATCCTGCTAGCTATTTATAATACTAGGTTGTACTACTTCTCTGACTACAATATTTCTCTCTCTCTTAATTGGTGTGCTACCCACCCCTCACCTCCCACCCAACCACATTACGTGCTCTTAACAAAGTTTGATCCTTGGTCTTCCTCGTGGAAGATAAGTGTGGTACCAATGAGCCATATATAGCTGAATTGTTATAGTCCATCGTCCTATTACACTAGTGGAAAAAACCTTATGTGTCACTTAACAACCGATTCGGTTTTAACAAAACCGGATCCGTAAATATTGCAATTTTTGGGTGGGAAAACTAACCGCTCCGGTCATCAAAAGAACCGGATCAGTTGACAAAATGGATCCGGTTTTATTTGTCAACTGATCCGGTCAATGAGCTCAGATCCGTTAATTGGGGGGGTGTGTGGCGCTGAGCCCAATTCGCAAAGAATGAGTTTATTAACTCACGGCATACTACAAACACAAAAGCTTTCTCTCATTTTCTCTCTCATTCCCCCACACCCCTTTCTCTCCTCTTCAGACCTCCTTCCTCATTGTTTAGGATTTTTTTATTTTTTTCATTTTTTAGTTAAACAATTACATAATCAGAGGACACAAAGAAGGGTTAATAATTATTGTGTAATTTCATTGTTTTCACTCAAGATTTTTTTTTTCGTTTTTTAGTTCAAGATCTCTTCGCTCTGATCTAATTTTTTTTCTAATTTCATTTTGTTTTTCTGGTTTATATGTAATTTCATTTAACTTTTCGTTCTGTTGTTTCATTTCATTATATGTAGTTTATATGTAATTGAAATCCGTTTTGTAATTACATTTCGTTTTTCTTCGCTCAGATCTGGTTTTGTTTCATTCAATTTTATGTATATTTCTTCGCTCAGAACTATATTGGAAAATAATCAGTTTTTTTGGGAGCCATGGCTTAGAAAGTGGAGCCACGTGTGTAGGCTTGTGGTGTAGTCCTGCACTTTTTATTGTTTCCTATCACAACTTAATTGATCAGTTTGTCCCTCATAGCTGCTGCGAGTCCATCCGATCCGAACCAAAACCGGGTCAGTAAGCCCGGTTTTAACTGGATCGGATAGGCTTTTTTCCACTAGTGTTATATGCACCTGAATTTTTACCTTAAGATTTAATTATTCATCTTAATCATTCATCCTATTAGAAGCGCTTCTCCATTTGCTGGGAAGAAGCTTAATAGTAATTTGTGGTCTGTTTTATACAACTAGCTTTGCTGATAGTTGTTTTTGCAATTTTTGCTGGATTTTGTTCGCTATCCTGTTTCTACGGACAACTTGTATGTCTTTTGTCTCATGCATGCATGTTATAGCAAATTAACACGTCGACCCGTTATGAAGTTGTTTTTCGTATCTATTTGTTTTGTAACTGTGGTGTTATTGCATATTAAAAAATTGGCATAACTCACTTTGATAGAAATAAAATGATTTTATTTGGTAAATGTTAAAAGATCATACAACTTGAAATGTCGTTAAATTAAAGACTTTGGCTTAAAATAGAAATGGAGAATAGGATTTTTTATTTTGCAATACATCCTTAATTGTAAACGACATGTTGTTTTATCCAAATACAACTCTTTGCAACTTCTGCATTTTGCTCCTAAGATGCCAACTTGCAGACTACTTCTCATTGAATTTGCTTGATATGTAATCCTTGCCTTTTTGCACATCTCTGGACTTGGCGAGGTTGGTTGAAGTTGCCTACGAAGTTGTATAGACACATAATCGTGTCTCCCCATTTAAGGATCCGATGATGAAACATATCGCGGTCTTAATTGGTCCGACCCAAGGGGATAGTAGTCCAAAAAGCCATCACAAAACTATATTAAAGTGTTAAAGTTTATTTTAATCCTATTTGAAAGCCCAATTAATTATTCCTAATAATTAAATGCATTTTGAGCCTAATTCTTTGAAAAAGCCCATATTATTAATTATTCATGATAATTAATTATATTATTTTATAAATAAATATTTTCAAAGATAATTCTACAAGTAAAATCGGATTTTCGAATTTAAAAGATAAAAGAAAATCGTTAAAACGCGTTTTATACAAAAAAGTTGTCAAAACGTGTCAAAAGAAAGGCGGTGCGCCTAGCGCACCAACGTGCACCAAGTACACAAGTTAAGTTGTGTCAGGCGCACCAATGTGCGTCTGACACGTGGCCTTGTGTTCCTCAGTGTGACACGCAGGCAGTCAATTCTATCTTTTTTAAAGCGCGTGCCACGTGTATGCAGCTGATTAGGCATATTGTGTCAGGCGCACCAATCTGCGCCAGACACGTGTAATTGTGCGTCACACAGAGAGGTGCGCCTGGCGCACTCTCTGCGTGACGCGCAAATTTTGTTTTCCTATAAATAGGCCTTGATTTCCCGAATCAAAGGCACGGTTCTTCATACAGTTTTCCACACGGTTTTCCAGACACTTAATACTTCAACTATACACTTTGACATACTTACAAAACCTCTCTACAAAACTCATACTATTCAAATCTACAAACACATACAAACACACACACTTTCAGACATACATACACGTTCAGATCTTCAGGCTTCACGATTGCTCGTTCCGAAGGTTGTCAATCTCTCAGCCCCAAGCCACGGTATAATCTTGAGGGTCCTTGAATAAATTCTTTATTTTTATGGTGAAGTTACTAACTATTTCTTTCCTGATTTAGATCTTTAATATAAAAAACGTTCTTTTTGTACAGTCTAACCCTTTTCTTCCTTTTTATTTATTATTCATATGCATATTACATGATTGTCTTGTTTATGCTTTCATCACCTCATATGTTATTTTTGCTAATCAAAGACCTAAGGAACTGTTCTAATATTAATCAGATAATTTGAACAACCTGCTAGGTTCCCTGTAATTTGATTGCTTAATAACATGTCACTAAAAAATAGTCTTTTTATGTGTTTCCAGAACCAACTTTGACTAATTATTTTTAGGGTGTATGAAAATATTATTTGGTTATTCTTTTGTATAAAACTTGACAAGAATCGATTTTAAGTAGAGGCCAACAACGGGCGAATATGGTTCCTGACCGTGTTCGTACCCTCACCCCTGAACTCAATCTATGGTTCATTGACCATCTATATATGGAGTCAGGATGGGGAAATCTACATTGAATAAGTCCCTAAGTTGTCCCTACGATTTTCCAATATCCAATTAGGTTTATGAGTCATCCCACGTAGGTGAATTAAAAACTTGCGCACAAGTTGCTTCCGGCATTTTAGCCCCTTGCAAAACAACATGTCAGACCTAGACCGTTGGCATTTTGCCAACGACCCTCCGATGCTTAAGTCAGTATGTGTTCTTGGAAATAAAGCGAAAAAGTAATGCAACAAGGGAGTTTGCAAAAATATGTTACCAGAAGTTGCGTGATAGGCTTATGCAACTTACAAGTTACCTAAGTTGTAAGTCTGGATGAACTTTGCTGGAATTGCTCCTGGAGTTGCGTTTTGACCGTTTGTAGCCCCTTACGAAGCGTCTTGGTAAACCTGAACCGTTGGCATTTTTTTGTTTCCTATCACAACTTAATTGATCAGTTTGTCCCTCATAGCTGCTGCGAGTCCATTCGATCCGGACCAAAATCGGATGAGTAAGCCCGGTTTTGACCGGATCGGATGGGCTTTTTTCCACTAGTGTTATATGCACCTGAATTTTTACCTTAAGATTTAATCATTCATCTTAATCATTCATCCTATTAGAAGCGCTTCTCCATTTGCTGGGAAGAAGCTTAATAGTAATTTGTGGTTTGTTTTATACAACTAGCTTTGCTGATAGTTGTTTTTGCAATTTTTGCTGGATTTTGTTCGCTATCCTGTTTCTAAGGACAACTTGTATGTCTTTTGTCTCATGCATGCATGTTATAGCAAATGAACACGTCGACCCATTTTGAAGTTGCTTTTCGTATCTATTTGTTTTGTAACTGTGGTGTTATTGCATATTAAAAAATTGGCATAACTCACTTTGATAGAAATAAAATGATTTTATTTGGTAAATGTTAAAAGATCATATAACTTGAAATGTCGTTAAATTAAAGACTTTGGCTTAAAATAGAAATGGAGAATAGGATTTTATTTTTGCAATATATCCTGAATTGTAAACGACATGTTGTTTTATCCAAATACAACTCTTTGCAACTTCCGCATTTTGCTCCTAAGTTGCCAACTTGCAGACTACTTCGCATTGAATTTGCTTGATATGTAATCCTTGCCTTTTTGCACATCTCTGGACTTGGCGAGGTTGGTTGAAGTTGCCTACGAAGTTGTATAGACACATAATCGTGTCTCCCCATTTAAGGATCCGATGATGAAACATATCGCGGTCTTAATTGGTCCGACCCAAGGAGATAGTAGTCCAAAAAGCCACCACGAAACTATTTTAAAGTGTTAAAGTTTATTTTAATCCTATTTAAAAGCTCAATTAATTATTCCTAATAATTAATTGCATTTTGAGCCTAATTCTTTGAAAAAGCCCATATAATTAATTATACATGATAATTAATTATATTATTTTATAAATAAATATTTTCAAAGATAATTCTTCAAGTAAAATCGGATTTCCGGACTTAAAAGATAAAAGAAAATCGTTAAAACGCGTTTTATACAAAAAAAGTTGTCAAAACGTGTCAAAAGAAAGGCGGTGCGCCTAGCGCACCAACGTGCGCCAAGCGCACAAGTTAAATTGTGTCAGGCGCACCAATGTGCGTCTGACACGTGGCCTTGTGTTACTCTGTGTGACACGCAGGCTGTCAATTCTATCTTTTTTAAAGCGTGTGCCACGTGTATGCAACTGATTGGGTATATTGCGTCAGGCGCACCAATCTGCGCCTGACACGTGTAATTGTGCGTCACACAGAGAGGTGCGCCTGGCGCACTCTCTGCGTGACGTGCAAATTTATATTCCTATAAATAGGCCTTGATTTCCCGAATCAAAGGCGTGGTTCTTCATACAGTTTTCCACACGGTTTTCCAGACACTTTATACTTCAACTATACACTTTGACATACTTACAAAACCTCTCTACAAAACTCATACTTTTCAAATCTACAAACACATACAAACACACACACTTTCAGACATACATACACGTTCAGATCTTCAGGCTTCACGATTGCTCATTCCGAAGGTTGTCAATCTCTCAGACCCAAGCCACGGTATAATCTTGAGGGTCTTTGAATAAATTCTTTATTTTTATGGTGAAGTTACTAACTATTTCTTTCCTGATTTAGATCTTTAATATAAAAAAACGTTCTTTTTGTACAGTCTAACCCTTTTCATCCTTTTTATTTATTATTCATATGCATATTACATGATTGTCCTGTTTATGCTTTCATCACCTCATATGTTATTTTTGCTAATCAAAGACCTAAGGAACTGTTCTAATATTAATCAGATAATTTGAACAACCTGCTAGGTTCCCTGTAATTTGATTGCTTAATAACATGTCACTAAAAAATTGTCTTTTTATGTGTTTCCTGAACCAACTTTGACTAATTATTTTTTGGGTGTATGAAAATATTAATTGGTTATTCTTTTGTATAAAACTTGACAAGAATCGATTTTAAGTAGAGGCCAACAACGGGCGAATATGGTTCCTCACCGTGTTCGTACCCTCACCCCCGAACTCAATCTATGGCTCATTGACCATCTATATATGGAGTCATGATGGGGAAATCTACATTGAATAAGTCCCTAAGTTGTCCCTACGATTTTCCAATATCCAATTAGGTTTATGAGTCATCCCACGTAGGCGAAATAAAAACTTGCGTACAAGTTGCTTCCGGCATTTTAGCCCCTTGCAAAACAACATGTCCGACCTAGACCGTTGGCATTTTGCCAACGACCCTCCGATGCTTAAGTCAGTATGTGTTCTTGGGAATAAAGCGAAAAATGAATGCAACAAGGGAGTTTTCAAAAATATGTTACCAGAAGTTGCCTGATAGGCTTTTGCAACTTACAAGTTACCTAAATTGTAAGTTTGGATGAACTTTGCTGGAAATGCTCGTGGAGTTGCGTTTTGACCGTTTGTAGCCCCTTACGAAGCGTCTTGGTAAACCTGGACCGTTGGCATTTTTCTGTTTCCTATCACAACTTAATTGATCAGTTTGTCCCTCATAGCTGCTGCGAGTCCATCCGATCCGGACCAAAACCGGATCAATTTGCCCGGTTTTGACCGGATCGGATGGGCTTTTTTCCACTAGTGTTATATGCATCTGAATTTATGCCTTAAGATTTAATAATTCATCTTAATCATTCATCCTATTAGAAGCGCTTCTCCATTTGCTGGGAAGAAGCTTAATAGTAATTTGTGGTTTGTTTTATACAACTAGCTTTGCTGATAGTTGTTTTTGCATTTTTGCTGGATTTTGTTCGCTATCCTGTTTCTAAGGACAACTTGTATGTCTTTTGTCTCATGCATGCATGTTATAGAAAATTAACACGTCGACCCGTTTTGAAGTTGATTTTCGTATCTATTTGTTTTGTAACTGTGGTGTTATTGCATATTAAAAAATTGGTATAACTCACTTTGATAGAAATAAAATGATTTTATTTGGTAAATGTTAAAAGATCATACAACTTGAAATGTCGTTAAATTAAAGACTTTGGCTAAAAATAGAAATGGAGAATTGGATTTTTTTTTTTTTGCAATACATCCTTAATTGTAAACGACATGTTGTTTTATCCAAATACAACTCTTTGCAACTTCTGCATTTTGCTCCTAAGATGCCAACTTGCAGACTACTTCTCATTGAATTTGCTTGATATGTAATCCTTGCCTTTTTGCACATCTCTGGACTTGGCGAGGTTAGTTGAAGTTGCCTACGAAGTTGTATAGACACATAATCGTGTCTCCCCATTTAAGGATCCGATGATGAAACATATCGCGGTCTTAATTGGTCCGACCCAAGGGGATAGTAGTCCAAAAAGCCATCACAAAACTATTTTAAAGTGTTAAAAGTTTATTTTAATCCTATTTGAAAGCCCAATTAATTATTCCTAATAATTAATTGCATTTTGAGCCTAATTCTATGAAAAAGCCCATATAATTAATTATTCATGATAATTAATTATTTTATATTATAAATAAATATTTTCAAAGATAATTCTACAAGTAAAATCGGATTGCCGAACTTAAAAGATAAAAGAAAATCGTTAAAACGCGCTTTATACAAAAGATTTGTCAAAACGTGTCAAAAGATAGGCGGTGCGCCTAGCGCACAAGTTAAGATGTGTCAGGCGCACCAATGTGCGTCTGACACGTGGCCTTGTGTTACTCTGTGAGACACGCATGCTGTCAATTCTATCTTTTTAAAGCGCGTGCCACGTGTATGCAGCTGACTGCGTATATTGCGTCAGGCGCACCAATTTGCGTCTGACACGTGTAATTGTGCGTCACACAGAGAGGTGCGCCTGGCGCACTCTCTGCGTGACGCACAGATTTTGTTTTCCTATAAATAGGCCTTGATTTCCCGAATCAAAGGCACGGTTCTTCATACAGTTTTCCATACACTTAATACTTCAACTATACACTTTGACATACTTACAAAACCTCTCTACAAAACTCATACTTTTCAAATCTACAAACACATACAAACACACACACTTTCAGACATACATACACGTTCAGATCTTCAGGCTTCACGATTGCTCATTCCGAAGGTTGTCAATCTCTCAGACCCAAGCCACGGTATAATCTTGAGGGTCTTTGAATAAATTCTTTATTTTTATGGTGAAGTTACTAACTATTTCTTTCCTGATTTAGATCTTTAATATAAAAAAACGTTCTTTTTGTACAGTCTAACCCTTTTCATCCTTTTTATTTATTATTCATATGCATATTACATGATTGTCCTGTTTATGCTTTCATCACCTCATATGTTATTTTTGCTAATCAAAGACCTAAGGAACTGTTCTAATATTAATCAGATAATTTGAACAACCTGCTAGGTTCCCTGTAATTTGATTGGTTAATAACATGTCACTAAAAAATAGTCTTTTTATGTGTTTCCAGAACCAACTTTGACTAATTATTTTTAGGGTGTATGAAAATATTATTTGGTTATTCTTTTGTATAAAACTTGACAAGAATCGATTTTAAGTAGAGGCCAACAACGGGCGAATATGGTTCCTCGCCGTGTTCGTACCCTCACCCACGAACTCAATCTATGGTTCATTGACCATCTATATATGGAGTCAGGATGGGGAAATCTACATTGAATAAGTCCCTAAGTTGTCCCTACGATTTTCCAATATCCAATTAGGTTTATGAGTCATCCCACGTAGGCGAAATAAAAACTTGCGTACAAGTTGCTTCCGGCATTTTAGCCCCTTGCAAAACAACATGTCAGACCTAGACCGTTGGCATTTTGCCAACGACCCTCCGATGCTTAAGTCAGTATGTGTGTCTTGGGAATAAAGCGAAAAATAAATGCAACAAGGGAGTTTGCAAAAATATGTTACCAGAAGTTGCCTGATAGGCTTTTGCAACTTACAAGTTACCTAATTTGTAAGTTTGGATGAACTTTGCTGGAATTGCTCGTGGAGTTACGTTTTGACCGTTTATAGCCCCTTACGAAGCGTATTGGTAAACTTGGACCGTTGGCATTTTTTTGTTTCCTATCACAACTTAATTGATCTGTTTGTCCCTCATAGCTGCTGCGAGTCCATTCGATCCGGACCAAAACCGGATTTGTTTGCCCGGTTTTGACCGGATCGGATGGGCTTTTTTCCACAAGTGTTATATGCATCTGAATTTTTACCTAAAGATTTAATCATTCATCTTAATCATTCATCCTATTAGAAGCGCTTCTCCATTTGCTGGGAAGAAGCTTAATAGTAATTTGTGGTTTGTTTTATACAACTAGCTTTGCTGATAGTTGTTTTTGCAATTTTTGCTGGATTTTGTTCGCTATCCTGTTTCTAAGGACAACTTGTATGTCTTTTGTCTCATGCATGCATGTTATAGCAAATTAACACGTCGACCCGTTTTGAAGTTGCCTTTCGTATCTATATGTTTTGTAATTGTGGTGTTATTGCATATTATAGAATTGGCATAACTCACTTTGATAGAAATAAAATGATTTTATTTGGTAAATGTTAAAAGATCATGCAACTTGAAATGTCGTTAAATTAAAGACTTTGGCTTAAAATAGAAATGCAGAATAGGATTTTATTTTTGCAATACATCCTTAATTGTAAACGACATGTTGTTTTATTCAAATACAACTCTTTGCAACTTCTGCATTTTGCTCCTAAGTTGCCAACTTGCAGACTACTTCTCATTGAATTTGCTTGATATGTAATCCTTGCCTTTTTGCACATCTCTGGACTTGGCGAGGTTGGTTGAAGTTGCCTACGAAGTTGTATAGACACATAATCGTGTCTCCCCATTAAGGATCCGATGATGAAACATATCGCGGTCTTAATTGGGCCGACCCAAGGGGATAGTAGTCCAAAAAGCCATCACAAAACTATTTTAAAGTGTTAAAGTTTATTTTAATCCTATTTGAAAGCCCAATTAATTATTCCTAATAATTAGTTGCATTTTGAGCCTAATTCTTTGAAAAAGCCCATATAATTAATTATTCATGATAATTAATTATTTTATTTTATAAATAAATATTTTCAATGATAATTCTACAAGTAAAATCGGATTTCCGAACTTAAAAGAAAAAGAAAATCGTTAAAACGCGTTTTATACAAAAAAGTTGTCAAAACGTGTCAAAAGAAAGGTGGTGCGCCTAGCGCACCAACGTGCGCCTAGCGCACCAACGTGCGCCTAGCGCACCAACGTGCGCCTAGCGCACCAACGTGCGCCTAGCGCACAAGTTAAGTTGTGTCAGGCGCACCAATGTGCGTCTGACACGTGGCCTTGTGTTACACTGTGTGATCTGACACGCAGGCTGTCAATTCTATCTTTTTAAAGCGCGTGCCACGTGTATGCAGCTGATTGGGTATATTGCGTCAGGCGCACCAATCTGCACTGACACGTGTAATTGTGCGTCACACAGAGAGGTGCGCCTGGCGCACTCTCTGCGTGACGCGCAGATTTTGTTTTCCTGTAAATAGGCCTTGATTTCCCGAATCAAAGGCACGGTTCTTCATACAGTTTTCCGCACGGTTTTCCAGACACTTAATACTTCAACTATACACTTTGACATACTTACAAAACCTCTCTACAAAACTCATACTTTTCAAATCTACAAACACATACAAACACACACACTTTCAGACATACATACACGTTCAGATCTTCAGGCTTCACGATTGCTCGTTCCAAAGGTTGTCAATCTCTCAGACCCAAGCCACGGTATAATCTTGAGGGTCCTTGAATAAATTCTTTATTTCTATGGTGAAGTTACTAACTATTTTTTTCCTGATTTAGATCTTTAATATAAAAAATATTCTTGTTGTACAGTCTAACCCTTTTCTTCCTTTTTATTTATTATTCATATGCATATTACATGATTGTCCTGTTTATGCTTTCATCACCTCATATGTTATTTTTGCTAATCAAAGACCTAAGGAACTGTTCTAATATTAATCAAATAATTTGAACAACCTGCTAGGTTCCCTGTAATTTGATTGCTTAATAACATGTCATTAAAAAATAGTCTTTTTATGTGTTTCCTGAACCAACTTAGACTAATTATTTTTAGGATGTATGAAAATATTATTTGGTTATTCTTTTGTATAAAACTTGACTAGAATCGATTTTAAGTAGAGGCCAACAACGGGCGAATATGGTTCATGACCGTGTTCGTACCCTCACCCCCGAACTCAATCTATGGTTCATTGATCATCTATATTTGGAGTCAGGATGGGGAAATCTACATTGAATAAGTCCCTAAGTTGTCCCTACGATTTTCCAATATCCAATTAGGTTTATGAGTCATCCCACGTAGGCGAAATAAAAACTTGCGTACAAGTTGCTTTCGGCATTTTAGCCCCTTGCAAAACAACATGTCAGACCTAGACCGTTGGCATTTTGCCAACGACCCTCCGATGCTTAAGTCAGTATGTGTTCTTGGGAATAAATCGAAAAATAAATGCAACAAGGGAGTTTGCAAAAATATGTTACCAGAAGTTGCCTGATAGGCTTTTGCAACTTACAAGTTACCTAAGTTGTAAGTCTTGATGAACTTTGTTGGAATTGCTCGTGGAGTTGCGTTTAGACCGTTTGTATCCCCTTACGTAGCGTCTTGGTAAACCTAGACCGTTGGCATTTTGCCAACGGCCCTTCGATGCTTAAGTCAGTAAATGCTTAAGGAGGAAAAAATAAGAAGTAAAAGTAAAATGACAAGTAGAGTTTAGAAGTGATACTGTTTGAGATGAGTCGCATTATATGCGCCGTCGCCAATTACCTTTTCAATCTGGTATGGTTTTTCCCAATTTGCAACTACCTTACCTACCTTAGGATCTTTTGTATCTTGGAATGTCTTCCTGAGGACCCAATCGCCAACTTGGAATTGCTTGAGTTTCATGTTTTTGTTATAGCTTCTTGTGACTATTTGTTGGGAAGCTGCCACCCAGATTTTGGTTGCATCTCTAATTTCGTCGATGGTATCCAAATCATAAGACAATTCTGCATTGTTCCTGTCTTCTGTCATGAGTCCATATCTTGCGGTTGGTATGTATACTTCTGTTGGGATAACTGCTTCACAACCAAAAACTAAAGAGTAAGGAGTTTGGTTAGTTGCATTTTTTGGAGTTGTTCTATTAGCCCAAAGTATCATAGGCAACTCATCAGCTCATCTTCCTCCGACTTCATCAATTCACTTCTTGATATTGTTGACGACGATTTTGTTGCTGGATTCTGCCTGCCCATTAGTTTGCGGATATCTTGGCGTAGACGTGTCAAGTCATATGTTCCATTTTTGGCAGAATTTGTGCGTTTTGCCACTTATGAATTGTAATCCGTTGTCGCAAATGATTTCTGAGGGGATGCCAAACCTGCATAGTATGTTACGTTTAATGAAAGATAATATCTCTGAGTCGGTGACTTGCATGTATGCTTCTGCTTCGATCCATTTTGAAAAATAATCTGTCATTGCTAGCATCAATTCTCGTTGCCCTGGAGCTTGTGGGAGTTTGCCAGCTATATCCATTCCCCCACTTCATGAAAGGCCAAGGTGCTAAAATTGGATGGAGTTGCTCAGTATGTTCATGCAAAACTGCAGCGTGTCTTTGGCAAGCGTCACATTTGCAGGCGTATTCCATGGCATCTTTCCTCATAGTGGGCCAAAAGTAGCCCATCCTGAGTGCTTTATTGGATAGGCTCCTGCCTCCGGAATGGTTGCCGCATTCGCCATCATGCAACTCACGCAAAACGGTGGGTACATCGTTTCTCTTTAGGCATCTCAAGGACCTGCAACTGAGTTGCGAAACAGTTTGTTATCAATTAAGATGAAGTAGGATGCTTTTACCTTGAAAGTTCGTGTGTCTCCAAGTTTCTTAAGTAGGATGCGTTCTTTTAACCATTGGATGTACTCTTCCGTCCAATCAGCTTCCTTGGGGGCAACTTCAGTGCTAGTTTCATTCACTTGATGGTGATCAGTTGTAGGTTGCATGATATGCACAATATGGATGTTGCTTAAGTTAGTGCTGCTGATACTGAACCTAGGTTGGCTAAGGCATCTGCTTCGACATTTTGCTCTCTAGGAATTTGCTTGATGGTGAATTCGTCAAACTTGCTGGCAACATCTTTGACTATGTCTAGGTACTTTGCCATCTTTTGATATTTTGCTGCATAAGATCCGTTAAATTGCTTAACAATTAGCAATGAGTCGCAACTTACCTCGATGCGTTTGACTTTGAGTTCTGCTGCGGCATTTAAGGCGACAATCAAGGCTTCGTATTCTGCTTCATTGTTAGTTACCTTGAATTCGCAATGTATAGCTTAGGCTATTATGTCCCCGCCTTGTGGCGATTTTAGTACAAATTCAAGTCCTACTCCATTTGCATTTGATGCTCCATCAGTGCATAATGTCCACTTAGGACTTGTTGCATGCTCTAGCAACTGCATCAACTCTTCATCAACCTCGGTTTGCAGAATAGGATGGCATTCAAAATAAGGACACAACTTGGCAGAAGCCATAACTAAAGCAAGTATGGGTTAAACTAATGAAGTATACCTTGTTTCAGCATCTACTAGAGTTTTACATACATAATATATTGGGGATTGGACTCCATCTTCTTCTCTTACCAAAACAACACTTACAGTTGCGTGTGTTACAGCTAGGTAGAGTTATAGTGCTTCTTTGTCTTTTGGCTTGGACAAGAGAAGTTGCGTCATCATGTAGGTTTTCAAATTCTGGAACACCTCTTCATGTTTGCTCGTCCATTCAAAGGATTCTTCCTTAGCACGTTATAAAATAGTTTGCACGTGTCTGAAGATTTGGATATAAATCTGTTTAGCACCGCAACTCGTCCGATCAAGCTTTGCACATCTTTGACGCATCTTGGGGAATGCAAGTTGACAATTGCCTTAATTTTATCTGGACTTGCTTCAATTCCCCTCTGAGTTACGACGTACCCAAGGAACACTTGGTTGGATTCAGCTTCATTTGGTAGCACATAAGGATTTCAAATGCTTCTTCAAGATGCTTGATGTGGTCGCCAACTTTTTTGGATTTGACCAGCATGTCATCAATTTACACCTCCATGGTGTCCCCAATCTACTTTTCGAACAATTTATTTACTAACCTTTGGGAAGTTGCGCCTGCGTTTTTCAAGCCAATGGGCCTCACTTTGTAGCAATAAATTCCTCTATCTGTTATGAATGCTGTTTTTTCTTGGTCCGTAGGGTGCATGAGGATTTGGTTGTATCCGCTAAAGGCGTCCATGAACATTAGCAACTCGTGACCTGCAGTGGCATCTACCATGGCGATGTGAGGCAGCAGAAATGGGTCTTTTGGGCAAGCTTTGTTGAGATCTGTAAAGTCAATGCAAACTCGCCATTTTCCGTTCTTCTTCGGCACTACCTAGGGGTGATAATGAGCCTAGTCTGTCCGCGAACAGTTTGGGATCGGCTCGGTCAAAGCTCGGCTCGGGTTCTGGCTCGGCTCGAGACTTAAACGAGTAGAGCCGAGCTAGGCAAAGTTCGCCTCGAAAAGCTCGTGAACAACTCGATTATTATTCTATAATGAAAAATTATTTTATATTAAAAAATTATTTTATATATCTTTGAAATTATATTAAGTATTACTTTTTAAATATTAACTAAGGTAACAAACTAACAATTAACATTACATTTTACTACTACCATGGTAATACATTGAAATAAAGAGAAAAAGAAAAGGTAAAATAAAAAAGATAAGAAAAACAAGAGTAAAGAAGGATACCAAGCTCGGCCCCAGAAGCTCGTGAACAGCTCGATTATTATTTCATATGATAAACATGTGTAAATCCATATTTATATTTTAAATCTATATTTTATACTTCCTCCGTTCCATAATAAGTGAAACATACACTTACTATTTTAGTACGTTTCAAAATAAGTGAAACATACCTTAAATGGAAAAAAGAAAGTGACAAAATGACAAGAGTACCCATCACAAACTTGTGTGGTTTGTTTTTCTCTCTCCTCCTTTTGATAATAAAAAGGGTATTTTATGACTTTTTGCCTTTTGAAAGTGATGTTTATTAAATCTTGTGCCCAATCCATATGTTTCACTTATTATGGAACGGAGGAAGTATTAAATTTAGATAAACATGTGTAAAGATATAGGTCAATATTCAATTTTCTCATTATAAACAAACAAGGAAAAAAATTCATTTAAAGCTTCAATAAAGTACAAGGTTCTTAAAAAAAAGGAAATATAAAAAACAAGTACAAAGTAGGGAGAGCATACTGATGCAAATGGAGTATGTTGAAGATAGATAGTACGGAGTATCATCATAAATATGTTGTGAAGCTAGATCCCACATCGAAAAATTGACAAAGAGAGTAGGTCTAGCATTCTTATAAAAACTAACAGCCTAACACTAATTTTTCTAATTGAAGTGAATCCCACATCGAAAAAATTGGTAAAGGGAGTACACTAGCTTTCATATTAAAGGAGCACACAAGCTTTTGCTTCACTTTGGAGCTTGAAACTTGGACTATGATGTTCCTAAACGGACTAGAGTCCAAAAATGGGCCCAAGTCTAACAATGAGATTGAGCCCACGAGCTGAGCTTAGTTGAGCCCACGAGCCGAGCTCAAGCTGTATTTAATTTAACGAGCTCGAGCCGAGCCTTGAAATTTCAAGTTCGACGAGCCCATGAGTCGAGCCGAGCCTGGTTAAATCATAAACGAGCTGAGCCGAGCTAAGGGGTGTTTGGTCTCGGCTCATGCGATAAGCAGCCCTAGCACTACAACCACGTTTGCAAGCAAATCTGGATATTTTGCTTCTCGAATCTTGCCAGTTTCTTGGAGGTTTTGCACTTCTTCGTTGATAACTTGGTTGAGCTCGGGTGCAAATTTCCTGTGTTTTTGCTTGACATGCAGTGGTTAGGATTAACATTAAGTTTGTGAGTTATTACCTCAGGGTCAGTGCCCACCATGCCTTCATGTGATCAGGTGAAACAGTCCGCATTTTTTCTATAGGAACTCAATTAGGCGTTATCGCAATTCGCCTTACCGATCTGCTCCAATCCGGACAGTTTGATTAGGTTTTGACGGATCGAGGATGATTTCGTCTATTGGTTATGCTTCAGGTTCTACATATTCCTCGATGGTCCGCCGTTGCTGTAGTTGTTATGCTGGCATCTTGTTTGTTGCGGAAGGCTTCAGGGCTGTTTTGTAGCACTCCTTTGCCAACTTTTGATCTCCTTTTATCTCTTGCGCTCCCTACTTGGTAGGGAACTTGATGGTTTGATGATAAGTAGATGGCACCGCCTTCATGTCATGAATCCAAGGCCTGCCAACAATGACGTTGTAAGAGGATAAACAATCAATGACCAAGAATTTTACCTGGATGTTGACGCCTTGCGCATAAGTGGGCAAAGTGATCTCGTCAAGTGTGTTTTTTGCTTCGCCACTGAATCCCACAAAAAATTGTGGACTTTTTCGTGATGTCCCCTTTGCTTAGCCCCATGTCTTTGAGAGCATCCAACATGATGATATTTGTCGAACTGTCGTTGTGAACGTGCACTCTTCTTAGGAGGTAATTCCCAATCGTGAGAGATTACTAGTCCATCATGGTGAAGATCTGCTAAATCGACGACATCTTCTTCATCAAAAGAGATAGGCATGCAATCTGATTTGCTCTTCTGCTTATGGCAACTGGTTTTTCCATGGCGCTGAGTATGTTAAGCCACACACATTTGATCCTCCGGACATAAGATTGATAATTCTAGTCGGTTGCGGTGGAGCTGGCGGCCTTTCTGATGTTGTCGCCTTGCGCTGAATAGTTGACTTTGCCTTGTCAGTCATGAGGTCCTTCAAGAATCCTTTCCTTAGCAAATGGGCAACTTCCCTTCTCAATGCAATACATTCATCTATTGTATGCCCAATGTCTGCGTGGAAATCGCACCATCTTGACGAATCTTTCTTGTCCGATGGCTCTTCTGATTTTTTGGGCCATCTGACGGCGTCGCCTAGATGGCTAAGGTTCGCCATACCTCTGGAAAACTCGGTACAAGTCGCTGGTTTGCTTTTCCAGGCGTCTGCTATTGGCAAATTGAAGGTTGAACACACTACTACACAATTAACCTTAGGTAACACCCAAAAAGTGTTACTTAAAGTGCTTAAAGTGTTACTATAGATAATAGGTAACACTTATTTGGGTGTTACATCTGCCCGTGTTACCTATGATAGGTAACACTTTTGAAAGCATATAGTAAAACTTAAACAAATGTTAATTTATATTTGCTTATGTAACTCTTTTAATACCTATTGTTACACTTGTCAAGTGTTACCCGAAATTCTTATGTAACACTTTTTTTTTATCATTAGTAACATCTTATAGTGTTACAATGATCCTATAGTAACACTTTATTCAGCATTATGTATCACTTTTTGCTATCTCATGTAGCATCTTGTGTGTTATTTGGTAACACTATTTGCTATCTCATGTAACACCCTATGGGTAATTAGGTAACACTTTTCTCACACACACACACACATATATATATATATATATTAAAATTAAAATTAAAATTAAAAATACTATAAGAAATTGATATACAAATTAATAATTATATTGCAACAAAGATTTAGTTTTCTACACCTATTAGTGCTATTTCCAAAGATAAACTAATAAAAAACAACATTATCTACTATATAAAATCAAAACCTTCGAACAAGCAACATATTCATATGATAATCTGAAACTAGACCTAATAATCATATATCTCTTCTTCATCTTTTGTCATCTCGCCATATGCATGTATTTTCCTAGTTTGTGTATGCAACATTGCCAAGACTTCCAACCTAGAAGTTTTGTTGTGAAGACTACTACTTAGTTACGATACTTGAGTGAACGTGACTTGAGCTTGTTTTTGAGACCTCAAATATGACCCCCGCCTTCAAAGAAGCAGTTTGTGGTTGAGTAGAACCTAAATGGACCTCGTTTCCATGAAATATAACTTTAACCTGTAATAATTATTCAAAAAAACAAAGAAATTAGAAGAGTTGTCTGATTATTATTTCTCCATTTAGCACACCACATGTACAACCTCATATAACTGAGAGACTCCTTATGATATCCTACCCGCCCTCCCTCTGTCATACTTGTCTGGCTGTGTCAGTGGTCCAGCAAGGCCTCCAACAACTATTATTCTCCCAGCAAAGAGGCAACATGGAGAAAGGACTGGCCATCAATAGAAAAAAAAAGACTCATATGCGTGGAGGGTATCAAAGGGAGATATATGTCTTCTTATTGTCAAATCTGTAACCCTACTCATACCTCACTTACAATCATGTCGACGCACAATGCAGCCTTCAAATACAAAGGATCATAACAAGATTGAACAAGTTCAAGTAGAAGCATAGTTCTTTGGACACAAATCATAGAAGAAACTGTATCATGTAATAAGACAAGATAAGGCATAAGTTCCAAAAAAGGGTCATTTAATCCTCAGCTCCTACTTAACAAGAAATAACTAGTTATATGGCTCATTGACTCTACTAGAACTTATGAGTACGTATCTGTCAATAAATAATAGGGAAAAACTGTTAAGGGAAAAGGTAGATTCCATTAGAAACAGTGGAATCTTTCTTTTGCGGAAAAAACTATATGTAGAAACTCCAAATCTGCAGATAATTGCAATATTTTATCTTCACATTATATAGCAACATAACACCAAAATATAAAGTTCAACATAACAACAGATTCATGCAGTGTCCTTAACTATTGGATGAGAAAGATACAACTTTCAACAACGGGGAAACTTACCATCGTATAAGTAAACTTGCTGCTCCATAGTTTGCAAATGCAGCTTTAACTCGCTAATTTAAGTAGTAAGGCCATTTGAGGATTGACTTGAACAAAAACATGTCAACACAAAAGTTAAGACAACTACAGTCGACTCAAATTGCAATTAAAGATAAAGTGAGCAAAAAGTACAACTACATGGAAGCTGCAAAGTACATTAAATTTGGAACTTAAAGAAAGTCTCACAGATAAATTAATTACTTGTCTCTAGCAGGGTTAATGAGCAGATAAGAAGTTGCTTAAGTTTGCAATGTTTGGACTTTGCCCTCTAGTTCTATGTATCTCATCTTCCATTCGTTAGATCTTGGAGTTGACTGCCTACTTGCCAAATTACAAAGATCCTCCACATAATAATAATGTTATTGTAATCAAAATCAAAAATTAGCAAATCAAAGAATACAGAAGATTGATTAATAAATGCAAGCATAATTAACCATCGAATTTCAAAGAATGATAAGTCGAGCGCATGAGAGTAAATTTGAATGCCTAAATCAATCAAAAGATATGCGAATCAGTAAGTTTTAGGTAATGATATGGATAATTCGTCAACAACAGCAAAAATTTTGGTTTAGTAATAAGAAAAATCATGCGAAAGCAATGAAATGAAGCAGGTATTCGAAAAAAAAAGGAATTGAGAACATAAATTTATGTGCGTAATGAAGGAATTTCTCACAAATGACTTACAGCAAGAGAATTCGATTGAACCTCAATAATGAATACGAACTTCAATAATTCGAAGCAGTGATCTTGATTCCGACAATTCAAATGATTCGAGTAGTAATTCTCGATTGAGAAACGATGATTTCAATCACGATTTCAACAGTTACAGAAATTAAATCAATAATTTGTTCATTACAAAAGATAAATGAGAAGATTCGAGAAGAAATTTATAGAGATATATTGCGATAAACTAATCGCAAATTGAGGAAATCTGGATGCAAATTTGATCGAACAAAAAGGCAAAATATTGAGAAAAGAGATTAGCGGAAGTTGAGCTAGTTGGATTGAACAAAAACATGTCAAAGTTTGCTTGAACTCCATTAATGGAGCTTGAAGAAAAAGTAGTAATGGAAAGAGGAGAGAGCAGAGATGAGGGATGAGAGAAAGTGAAATTTGGGGGATTAGGGTTTTCTTTGGTGAAAGAGGGAATTTGTTTTTTTTTTTACGGGGTGAAAGAGGGAATTTGAAGGCAGAAGGTTCAATTATATTTTGCGCCAAATTTTTTCAGTACTTGTGAGATTAGCCCTAAAGAATTAAGTTTTAAAAAAATAATATATGTTTCATGGTATTATTATTACCAAATACGTATAATACGTATTGAGAAAGAAGTATATTTTCCTCAAAAAAAAATAAGTAACACTTCAAAGTGTTACTTTGAGTGTTACTAATTTTGAAAGTGTTACTTGAGAGTGTTACTCAATTAAAAAGTGTTACATTACATGTTACATACTAATAAAGTGTTATTATAGTGTTACCTATACAATCAAGAAACTTGCACTTTAAAAAGTATTACCAAAACGTGTTACTTAAAGTCAATTATGTAGTAGTGACATGTCCACCAAACCTGCAAAAGTTAAAATTGCACCATTAGGTAGATTAATGAATCATTGAAGGGCAGGACCTGATAAAGTTTACCCAAAGCCCTTGCACATGAATGCTTCGCGCATCTCTCGCGGTACCGGGATGGCATCATTATTTGCTTGTATTGCGCACCATGCTCGCTAGGATCCGTCGTTCCATCATAGAGCTTCATGGCTGGGACGGTGAAACACTTCGGGATCTCGACCAAGGCAATGGCATCTGCAAATGGCGAATAGGCATAGCTGGTCAAGGCAGCTTTCTCCACGGGTCTTGGCACCCCAGGGATTTTGAGGATCATTTCTTCAACCTACCTGAGACGTTCATACAGCGGATCTGCAGTGGCAACTGCAGGTACGACATTTTGCGCACTTTGCACAAGCACGTTGCTTATCCCATTGGATGGTTTTTGCGGACGATCTGCACCGACTTTGGGCGCGGGCCCAATGGGGATCAGTTGATCTTGCGGATTGCCAGCTCTTGCATCTTCATCGAAGGGAGAGATCCATTCAAAAGCAGTTCGGCGGTTCAGACTGGGATATTCACCAGCGGCGACGGCAGGCATCTCATTGTTGACTTGTTGTGCTCTGGTATCTTCGCCGTTTTCATGGATTAGATCTTCCGTGTCAAGTTGCTTGACTACGCTGCCGAGGTCATTTTGGTGTTGCCTCCGGGAGTTGGACGCAATTGGTGCGTAGGATAGCATCTGGGAGCGAAGTTCGTCGGTCTTCTTTCAAACTGGACTCCATGCATCGCGACTTCTTCTCTGAGAGACTTCTTCATGTTATCAATGGCTCCCATGATTTGCGCCATGGCTTCTTTACCCGGCACCTTGGAAGGGGTGTCGGGAGTTGCGGGGGATCCAACTTCGTTGATTTCGGCCATGTTGCGTGGCAAATTGATTAGGATTGATAGGATTGGTTTTTAATTATCAGCCCTACGGTGGGCGCCAAATTATTTTAGGCAAATTTCACACTAAGGCTAATTTGCTTGGAGAGGGGGTTGACAATTAACTTGCGATATGAAATAAATTGCGTAAATGAAAGTGCGAAAAAGAATAAAGGACACAAAACAAGTTTTTACGTGGAAACCCTTAGAAAAGAGGGAAAAACCACGGGAGGATTGGTATCCTGCAAATTCACTAAGTTTGCTTGACTTTGCTTATGAGTACAAGATAATTGCTTTAGCTAGTGAGTAAGTAGTAGAGATGAGTATGAGATGATTTTACAAAGTGAGCTAATGAACTCTATTTTTACTACACAATAATAACGTTGCCTTTTGTAGCCGTTTTCTTCCTTGAGTCACCATTGGTTTAGATCCTATTATCAAGGGAATATGGGATATCTTTTGAACTTGCAGTTGTACTTCCGCTACACTCTTCCTCAATGCAGCGTTCTCTTTCTATTCTGTAGGAATTCCCCAACAACTATACACGTCAGCGATCCGCTCCTTCTCTTGCTATGCGCTCACAAGATGCCACTTGTTCACACGAACTAGCACAAATACCTCGCTCAACCTGCTGCCACATAGGATAAAAACTCGCCCCTAACACTACCTTAGGATAGTCCAATACATATTAGGAAATCTATCCATAGTTGGATTATAAGAACAAAATATATCCTAACGTATATTATATTCTATCACACTCCCACAGTCGAAGCGGGAAGAGGGCGAACACTGAGACTGGACTCAAAAATAACTGCCGCGGAAGACCTTTAGTGAATATGTCAGCAAACTGATATCTAGTAGGAACATGCAAAACCCGTACCTGACCCAATACAACCTTTTCTAGAACAAAATGAATAATCATCTCAACATGTTTGGTGCAATTTTGTGAGACTTTGGAATTGGGGAACGATGGAGGGTGGGGGTTGGAGGATAGTCGAAGCCAAACATGGGGTTGGGCTTGAGAATGCCGGATTTGGACCGGGGTCGCGTGGGGTAAGGAGAAGGCGAGGGTGGCGGTGGGGGCGTAGCGTGGATTAGTGAGGTTACGGACTCGTGTGCCCGGTTGGGGAGGAGATGAATATGTAATTGGGCTCCGGGTCGTGAGAGGGATGCACAAGAGAAGTGGTTTGCTATGCAGGCGGGGTATGGGGGGCACAGTAGTGGGCTGCAGCAAAGGAAGGGGAGAAGCTGCAGGTATGGGCAGCGTGTGGTGAGGAGGGGAAGAAGTTGAGCCTAGCCCAGATGGAATGAGTTGCTGCCAAGGAGGAGTAAATAAGGGGCTGGGGTCCGATTCCTCAAGGATAGTGTAGTCAGAGTGTTTAAATTGGCCTAAGTTGCTAAAAGAGAAAGATTTTTCATCAATAGTGACATGCCTTGATATGATGACTTTATGAGTGATTAAACCTAGACACCGATACCCTTTATGATGGGAATGGTAACCAAGGAAAACGCAAGGGGTGGACCGAGGAGCCAATTTATGAGGAGAGGTGACCGACAAATTAGGAAAACAAAGTCACCCAAAAACCTAATTAATATTTATAGTTTACAACCTAAAGATAGTCCTATACATATTAGGAAACCTATCCATAGTAGGATTCTAATAACAAAATATATCCTAATGTATATTGTATTCTATCAATTATAAAATATGAAATGATCACAATAATATGAAAAAAATATCCCGTGCTCTTTTATAAAGTATAAATTAGAGTAATGTGTGGTGCTATGCGAAATATGGCCTCGTAGAATCTCTCTGTATTTGCTCTTTTAATACCGTTACCCTAAAAAAAAGTTTGTGTGGTGCCACAATTGTGCCATTATGCGGATTAAATATACCTTCCCATATTCATTATTCAACCTCCTTATACTATCTGAAAAATATATTCATTATTCAACCATTACAGGATTACTTATTGTTGTCCTTCTTTTTGTTTTTACTGATCAAATATGGTTGTTGTATGTTTAGTTTTTTGAATCATATTCATTTTCATGGCTTTATTTGTTAGATCTAGGGAAGATATACTACGTATTAGTACATAGTAGTAGTATGTCACTAGTGGAAAAAAACGGAAGGGCTGCGGTGCAAGGGCTGCGTTTTTTTTAAAAACGCAGCCCTTAATAGTGAAGGCTGCGGTTAGCCCAAAAACCGCAGTCCTTGGTAAACGAAGGGCTACGGTTTTTTTAAAAGCGCAGCCCTTTTAGTGAAGGGCTGCGGTTAGCCCAAAAACCGCAGCCCTTTGTATTTACGAAGGGCTGCGGTTTTTGGGCGGCTGCGGTGCAAGGGCTGCGTTTTTTTAAAAAACGCAGCCCTTAATATTGAAGGGCTGCGGTTAGCCCAAAAACCGCAGTCCTTCGTAAACGAAGGGCTACGATTTTTTAAAAAACGCAGCCCTTTTAGTGAAGGGCTGCGGTTAGCCCAAAAACCGCAGCCCTTTGTATTTACGAAGGGCTGCGGTTTTTGGGCTAACCGCATCCCTTCACCCACCCGCAAAAACATTTCAATGGGCTTTTAAATATTTTGGAAGGGCGGGCTTTTAATCCATCTATATACTCAGCGGTACTGCTCCATCTCCCTCATTCTCTCTCCTCTCTCACAAATCTCACTCCTAAAACCTAGCCTCCCTCGTCTGCCGTCGAACTCTCTCTTCCCTCCACTCCTTCCCTTCCTCCTTCACCACCACCATCACCATCACCAGCGAATTTGCCCCACTCCTCGTGATAATTTCGACATCACTCCTATTCCACACTCTCTCTCTCCCAACAACATCAACATTGGTGGCCGCAAGTTTCGAAGTCGGTTTCGTCCCTTTCAACCCCGACGGCTGGGGCCCACCCGAATCCACCACCACAACAACCCCAACAATAACTCCATCACCTTCCTCCACCGTCCCAGTCAACGTCCCCGTCAACAACAAGAGCTCGAATTGCAGGAGCCGCGACGACGACGAGCTTCGAAGTTCGAAGGAGATCTGAGGAACGACGACCGATCGCGGCGGGGACGCCTCACGCCAGTCACGGCACGGCCAGTCGCTGCGGGACGCCTCACGCCAGTCACGGCACGGCCAGTCGCCAGTCATACTTTTCGTCGCCTCATTGCGTCGATTTGTTCGACTCTCTTCTGAAAACCTTTGAATTTGTTCCATGTATTGATATTTTTCTGGAATTTGTTCATTATCTTTTTCTGTTGTTTTTCATCGTGTTTCATCAATTTCTACACGTTTGTTTTTTTGCGATTGATTATTAGTTCGCTTTCTGAAATTCGATGCTATATTGAATTCAATTCTTCGCTGCAAATGCAATTGTGTTAATTATTGGTGATGTTCTTGCGGAATTTGTTGATAGTCTCTTTTTATAGTGTTTAATTAATTTATATTCGTTTGTTTTGTGTTGATTATATGTTTGTTTTGCTCGTACTATCGGAAATACGATATTGATATTTAGGAGTTAAAAAAATGCATAAAAAAAATTTATTTTCTTGGGTCAAAAGGGCTGCGGTTATGGTCAAATCCGCAGCCCTTTGTACAAAGAAGGGCTGCGTTTTAGGCTCAAAACCGCAGCCCTTCCAATATGGAAGGGCTGCGTTTTTGAGCATAAACCGCAACCCTTGGTAGTGAAGGGCTGCGGTCAAAAACCGCAGCCCCTTCACTTTTAGTGAAAGGCTGCTACGGAAAGGGTTGCTGGCCAAAAACGCAGCCCTTAGGGCTGTTTTGACCGCAACCCTTCCGTTTTTCTCCACTAGTGTGTGTTAAAGATCTAAACTAAACAATTATAGATAACTTATTTTATAACATGTAAGGGTCGTACCATATAAAAAAAATGTAAGGGTTAATATCAAAAAAATTGGCACCAACGTTATTCTGAGTGTCATGACTCATGACTCATGTGTCATCGATCTGTTGGAGTTCTTTTATATCACGAACCAAAAGAAGGCAGCACTTGTGTGATGTCAGGTGTGGATTGAATCAACTTCCCAAATTCATTATCTATACTAATATATTAAAAAGCGTTTTTAAGCAAGTCTACGCGCCACATGACAATTTTCGTTTAGTTATTTCATTTCATGTCATCATTATACATTAAAAAAATTAAATACATGCTCGTATAAATTCGACAACGTGACCTCAAGTTAATATACTAAAGTTCTAACCAATAAGCTATTAACATTAGATGATATTTTTTAACATGAAAATGTTAATAACTCGGGGCATCGCCTGCGATTAAAAAGTAGTTCAACCATTACAAGATGTAACACACTTCATTTCTCTTGCTTTCCTTTTATTTTGGTTTCTATCTTACCCTCTCCTTTCATCTATATCTATATGACTATATCTATATATCTAAAACCTGAGGCAAACCTGTGCTCCCTCCTTCCCAAACCAATAATACAAAGTAAATAAGGGTTATTGTTTGCCTAATAATTCATAATTTAGAATGTTGGTCATCGTCATCATGGGAACGGTGAATATCTGAGCTTTTATCCATTATGCTTTTCTCGGAAGCTTATGGCCCTGTTTGGCAAATAGAGTATAGAGTTTAGCTGTTAGAGTTTAGAGTTAGAGTTTAGAGTTTTACCTTTTTGCTTTGCAGATTTGACTGCAGATTTGGCTAACTTTTTACATAAATGTGTTTGGTAAAACTTAGCTGATTACTAAAAGCTGATTACCCTTTGTTTGTATAAATTAAAATGACATTTATGGACATATTAATTGATATGTTAGTATTACAATTATGGGCAAAAAAGGCATTCACACATTCTCTCACCTAATCCTCTAAAGAAAAAGCTCGAAAGAGGAGCTTTTTCATTTTGAGAGTTTTTACCCCAAAACTCTCTCTTGAAACTCTCTTTATTTGCCAAACACCCTCATAGAGTTTTTGACTAGTCAAAAACTCTAAAAGTGGTCCAAAACTCTCTTTTTAACCCAAAACTCTAATTGCCAAACACACCCGTAACTTTTCTATTTCAGCTTCTCTTGCTATCATAGTGGACCCATCCTTTCTACCAAATACATTCTTACAACCCTCACATCTGTAATTAATGGAGCATCCAACACCACCCTGATAACATTCACAATAATTGTAACAAAAACAATATTTCATAATTTACACATAATTTTACTTTGTAAAAGTACATGACTAATACATTTAGAAACTCTATAGCCTAATATATCATAATTCAGAATTACAAAATACATTGCTTCTGATTTAAAAACCAAATTGTAATAAAACCAATTCAGAAGACCCGACATATTGATCCGTTTACCCGCGACAAAATTACCGGATAACCGCATCTATTCTTTTAATGGGTCGGGTACCCAACTCGAAAACAGTTGCCAGAATGGGGCCTGTAAATGGGCTTGCATTTTATTAAAGCATACATGTATTCCGGATAACCGCATCTTAATATTATTTATTATTAGAGTTAGTTTATCTGCTATCCAGTATCACATTGTTGTACTTGTGACTTTTAGAGGGGAAAGAAAAGATAAATAATAAGAAAAATCAGCACTTGATAAGAGAAGTTAGTTCAGATCAATCAACATTTTAAAAAACATGAATCAAATTAATCAACATTTTAATAGAAAAATTAGTTGTGATGCAATTTGCAAGTGAGAATATCTACGTTATGGTTGATTGGTATACTAGTGCAATAAACATCAAAGGATCCGGTCAAAATAGGGGTTACAGATTCATTTGGGCCGGAACGGGTGGACATGGACCATCTAGGAGTGATCAACTGATCCGGTCCAAAACCGAATGAGTAAAGGTCCATTCACAATAAAAAAAAATTTGAGGCTTTACAATACAGCCAATTACATTCAGTCAAGTGAGCCAAAGTATATACGAAACAAAACAATATTCTGCCAAACAAAAAAAAACGAACGAAACAAAAGTTAAGCCCCATTCAGCCAACAATCGAAACTAACAAACAAACTTAAAGAACGAAAAATTAAACAGTATTCAGCCAACAAAATTAAAAAATTTAATAAACAAAAAATTCACCAGTATTCAGCCAACAAGAACGAAAAATTAAAAACAAACTTAACAAGCGAAAAAAAACGAAAAAATTCTACCAAACCCTAATTAAAAACTAATTATAAAAAATAAGACCCTAATTACAAACTAATTATAAAATCCATTACAAACTAATTACAAAAAACAAAACCCTAATTATAAAAAAAAACCATAGTTACAAACTAATTGTAAAAGACGAAATCCTAATTACAAAAAAACAGACATTACCAAAAAGGGAAGATTGGACTTCGATTTTAGGGTTGGGCGAGTGAACGAGGGATGATAGTGGTGGTGGCGTGGCAAGCGAACGATGATGGTGGGCGAGCAAGCGAGGAATGACGGTGGTGCTGGCCTGGCGAGCGATAAAGGTTTCGGTTGTAAAAAAAAATTGAGTGAAGCGAAGCGATGAAGGGATGAGAGAAAGAGAGGAGAGGGAGGAGAGAGGGTGGATGGGTTTCGTGGTGGCTAGGGATAGGAGAAAGATTGGAGCTGAGTGTTTAGGTTGAGCGGAGAAGGAAAGAGAAGGCGAGGGAGCTGAAGTGGGCTTGTGGTTGAGCGAAGGAAATATGGGAGTATATAAGGTTTGAGATAGTGGGCTTGGACATAACGCTTGTCATGGGCCTCATAACTGATCCGAGCCTAAAATCTAGAGTTGATAAAAACTGATCCGATTGTTAGGCTAACCGGATCAGTTATCTCATTTTTCAATTTGCTCCAAACAATACATAACTAATTGATCCGGCTTTTCCTAAATCGAATTTGTTGTTTTTGTGTCATTTGAGATTTTTTCCACTATTAGTAGCTCTTTTGAGGAATGAGGATTAGAGTTGGCATGCAATCGGCAGTTGGCACTGATGGTAGTAACCCAAAATACTGTAATCAACATGGATCGGTAGCTGACACTGATGGTAGTAGCTTGTTCTTTAGCTCTTACAATTATTATTTTTTTCATAAAAATTAGCTATGGCAGTTTGGCGGGCAGCCGATTGAACAGGGTCGAGTCATGAGCCGCTTTTCTAACTAGTCGTAAATGCGGGTATCCACATGCATATTCTAGTACCCGCATATTTGGGTACCCATATATCTGGGTACCTGAATAACTAGGCACCCGCTTATGAACACCCCTAAATAACAAACTCTCATTAATCGATTGCATTCTTTATAAAAAAAACAAAAATAGAAAAACATTAACCATCTTGAATAACTATAATGTAGTGCACAATATAGATTAACCCTGAGGCATCTCCCGGGTCAACTACTAGTTTTATACGAAATTTCATGTACTTTTGTAAACAAAATGTGGAAATGTAACTCACTTCATTCCTCTTTATTTCCTTTTATATTTAGATGCCCCCTACTAAAATTATATTCTTTTGTGCACATCAAAGGTATCCTATCGAAAATATTTTCTCTTTCTTGATATTGATTGTTGGCTCGTTGCACTGTTTTTTATTTTTATTTTGATAAATTTGGGTTTCATTTCATTACTTCAATTCCATCAAACAATCCACAGTATACAAGGATAAAAAGAAAAATAATGTTTAAAGTCTCAAAACAAGCCAAAACTACATCCAAGCAATAAATTTCGAGCAGTGGCTAAGACCTTGTTTTCACTAGTGGAAAAAAAATCGGATCCGGGAAAAACAGAGGTTACTAATCCGGTTTTGGGCCTGGTCAGTTGGGCTCAGAGCAGTTGACAAAAGTCAACTGCGATCAGTTACTCATTAACAGATCCGATTTTCACAAAAATCGGACCAGTTTTATAGTTAACTGGTACGATTTTAAGGTGAAAATCAGATCAGTTAGTAGGTAACTGATCCGGTTTTGGGTAATTGGATCAGTTAAGCCCCCAAAAATAATTATATATATCAATACTCTTTTTATTATGCTTAATTGATGCATAAAAAAGATTATATACATAAAAAGCATTAATAACTATAATTTAAACACTCCACAATATGTTTTACCCAACAATACATCAAACATTCTCTGTCACAACAATACATCAAATGCACCATCTTCTCCATCAGTTGACAATATGTCCTTATTATACACTATATTCTTCAATTGTAATGCAACAACACTATATTTTTCAATTGTAGCACATCTCCATCGTATAAGTCAAAATCTTCAAAAAAAAATGGGGTATAAACTTTATGAGCTCTTGGAGGGGTGCAATGAAAGTGATACAATATCATGTTATCACAATCCAAATATAACCTTATTCCCTTTTTTGTCGAAATAACATCTTCAACACCATCCCAAATGTCGGAATTAAGATCTATATCTGTAGTAAATTTCTCATAAACAACAAAAAATCTAAGATCGAAACATGGTTAAGACCATACAACTTGCATCATAGAAGTTTGAATGTTCCAATTTCTGATGTCAAATATTCACAGTCGAATTAGGCTTTGTAGTTGGATTTCCAGATACTGATATTTCCATTGGAATAAAGTTAAGATTGAGAGAAACAGCCAAATTCATGTTTTATTAGTTCAAGCAAAAAAGTAGGTTTAGTTTATAGTTTCTCTTCTTTTCATAATACAAAGGTGTAGACCTAAGCTAAGGAAATTAAGGTATCTTTTTATTAGGGTGATTGACTACGGGCCTAATAGATAAGGAAATTAGGGTTTCATTTCATTAAATTAAGGGAGTTTGATTATATATTTTTTATTTCAAATCACTAATAAGATTGGTTTTCCAAAAATACACTACATATTTGATTTTATATCTCTTAGTTGTCATTTTTAATACTAATTTGAATCACCCTTAAATCATCTAAAGTTTAATAAATTGGTATTTGACAATCACTAGTGGAAAAAACCTTATATGACACAAGGTAACAGATCCGATTTTGAAAAAACCGGATCAGTTAAAATTAACTGATCCGATCATTTATCAAACCAAATCAGTTAATTCAAGATTTGTGGGCGCAAAAGTTTGATAAAATAAACTGATCCGGTCATTTATCAAACCGGATCAGTAAATTGGCCTAAATCAGTGTGGCCCAAAGTAACGCTCACTAGCCCACACATCCCAATTGAATGATCTCTTTTAAGCACCATCAGATCATTATCTCACCCACAAAACCCCTATCCCCTGATCTCTCATCCTTCTTCCCTCTCTCCTCCTCTCACCCACAAACCCTAAACATCTATCTTCAATCTCTCCTTTCTCCAGCCCATTTCTTTGATCGCTCCTCCTCTAAACCACCATCAGTTCACCAACAAAACACCGACGAATCACACCACCACCCCTCTTCGATCCCACCAGCCTAGCAACACCGACGAATCACACCACCATCCCTCTTCGATCTCACTAGCCATCGCTCAGCCAGCCTCTCTCTAGCCATCAGCCGTCGCCGTCTTCTAATACAACTAATTCTGAGTTTTGTTCGCTCGCTAATTCTGGGTTTCGTTCGCTCGCTAATTCTGGGTTTCATTCGTTCGCTAACAACAAAAAGAAGACGAACCACAATTCGCGAACCAACGACATCTAAAGACGAATCTCATTTCGCTCGCTATTTCTGGGTTTCGTTCGTTGTTTAGTTTAAATTCTTGATGTATGTTTTGATTAATTTTCATGTAATTTCAGATCTAGAATTTCTTCTCTTTTTTGTATTTTCGTTCGTATGTTTGAATTTAAGGTTTTTTTCCTAGGGTTAATTTATGTTATGTAATTTTTGTAATTTATGTTTGAACTTTGTCCTTTTAATTTTCGTTAGATATGTTGTTATTTTGTTGTAATTTTGTTTTCTTGTATTTATTTAATTTAACTACAGTAATTAATTTCTTTCCTCTCATTCATTTCGTTTCCTTTTAATTTTGAATTTAATGTTAGAGGTGGATTTTTTATTTGTTGTTTTTTTGAGTTTAAATTTATTGCTAATTGCTTGCTGAATGTTGTCCTGTTCTTTATTTTTGTTAATTTTGGGGTTTTGCATAAAGTGCCTTTTTTGTGAATGGGACAAAGTTGGATGGGACAAAATCAGTGGATTATTTATTTGTTTCCTCACTTGCTTTTGTATAAGGTGCGCTTTTTTTTTAATATGCCAATTGCATTAGCTGATCCGGTTTTGTCAGAAAACCGGATCAGTTAACTCTATTAACTGGTCCGATTTTCTAACAAAATTTGATCAGTTAATTTCATGTAACCGCTCCTACGCTAAACATTCCGGTCCCAAAACCGGATCAATAACCCTTGTTGTAACCGGATCCGATGATGTTTTTTCCACTAGTGAATATTTACTTATCCTTTGTAAAAAGAAAAACGCGTACAAATAATTTTCCTAAATTTCCGATTTCATTTTTTGAGAAAAATTGCAGTAGCTTTGTTTTCCTTAAAGAAAGGATTTCATTTTTGGAAAGTTATCTTGATGTATATTTATTTGATTTGAAATCACTTATAAAATCGGTGTTCCAAATAAAGACAAATTAAATATTTACAACTCAAATATCTCCAATTAGACTTTGTAAATATAGGAAGTTATTCAAAATTAATAATAATTTTAAAAACCCATTATTTCCACCAAAAATATATTTTAATCTATATTATATAAATAAATTCGCCTTTTTTCTTTCAAAATATGCATTTATTTCCCTTTAATGATTTTATCATCTAATGCTACGATATTAGCCAAATTATTGGAAAAAAGTGAACAAACTTAAGTGTGTGTTAACTGCACAGAAGTAAGTAAAGCACTTGAGAGAAGCAATATGGAAACGAAACATTAATCTTACAACAACGTAAGACTGCTCAAAATTGCACAAAATAAATAAAACGTGTGATACAAAAAATAAAAGAAAATTCAACAAATAATCTAAAATGAAATAATCTAATAACTTTATTACATTGTTTAACTGATAAAAACACATGTCGTACTTTGACATTGTCTGTTTAAATAAAAAGCACAATCCTCAGCCCAATCAACATTAGTAATAAAGTCAACACTATAAGGGTATTCAAATGAATTTATGTCCATTGAATGAAATACAAAAATATAAGCGCTTTTGATGCGAAGCAAAATCTTTTCTTGAGCAATTGTTCATTAGTCACCTGCAAAAGTCGCATAATATTTATTAATAACTTTTAAAAAAAAATTATAAACATTTATAGAATAGACGACTACATAATAGAATTTCATTTTACCAATTGACAAATTTCCCTAATTATCCACAGTTTAGAACGTAGCATGAACTCGAGTTGTTTTTGGAAAATCCATACACATTGAACCCATATAATCAACAATAGTTATATCCACCGCAACTCTGTTAAATAAACAATTTCATAAATATTAATAATAAGACATTTTATTGCATACAAATGTACTAGATTTAAAGTCAATAAATACTAAGCATACCCAGATATCTCTAATAAATTTGTCATTCCACAATGAGTGCATGTACAACAATGTACATTGTCCTGAACATGTAGACCACAAAATTTGCAAGTATAATACCATTTGAGACTGGACTTATCTATATCAATCAACCTGCCAACAACCCTATATAGTTTGGCCTTTCATTATAACAAAAAAAAAACAACAATTTTTCACCAAGTACCCCCGAGTTTTCAGAAAATTCACGAGGTACCCCCAACTTTTCAAAATTCACAAGGTACCCCTTAGTTTCATAATAATACACCCAAATGCCCTTAATGACTAACGGCGTTAACCGTCGTTAGTCATTAACCATAATTTTCTTTTTTAAACCCTAATTAACCACTAACCGAAACCCTTACCCTAAAACCCTAAACCTAACCCTAACCACCCTCCCCCACCCTCCCACCACCTCTGCAGCCCCCACACCCCAAACCCCCTCCCCCCCTCCCACCACCTCTGCGGCCCCCCCCCCCCAAAGACATCCCACTCCCCATCCCCCCACCCCCCGCAGCCCCCCATCCCCCACCACCTCGGCGGCCCCTCCTCCCCCAACCCTTGTCGAATTCCCCACCCTTCCCCCTACCCCTACCCCCGTCGAATTCCCCACCCCTCCCCCTACCCCCGTCGGGTCCCGCACCCCTCCCCCACCCCCGTCGATTTCCTACCTCGGCCTCTCCCCAGTCATGTTTTGGAAGATTTTGGACCACCCCTGGAACATCCCGGTCGTGGAAGGCGACCCGACGGGGGGGGGAGGGTGCGGAATTCGACGGGTGGGGGGTGAGAGGGTGCGGGACCGACGGGCGGGGGGAGGGGCGGGGAATTCGAAGGGGTGGGGGGAGGGGAGCCGGGGGGGTGGGGAGGGGGAGAGGGGGGAGAGGGGGTTGGGGGTGGGGTGGTGGGAGGGTGGTTAGGTTAGGTTTAGGATTTAGGGTTAGGGTAAGGGTAAAGGTTAGGGTTTAGGTTAGTGGTTAATTAGGGATTTATTAGTAAAGTATACCATTAATTTATTAGTAAAGTATTTAAATCAAGAAATAAGAATACCGTTGTGTAATATATCAATAACACTGCCTTTCTTAGTGGGAAGTAGTTAGAAATAGTTGTTCTAATTGCGTTTGGAGTTAAGATTGTTCGATCTAATGGTAACCCGAATTTTGCTATCCATTCACCTTTTCTTTTAGCAAAATTATCATTTGAAACCTGGAAATGGTACTTTGCTTAAGCAAGAATGATGTAACAAATAATCTATATAAATACAGAATTATTCACCAATGCATTAAATTTGTTGCATATTCAATTGTAGCATTGACATATAGTTTTGTGTATCTTCTAGTAACTAACAGCATTCCTACATTCAAATAAGCAAAGTCAATAATAAATAAAAGGTACTAACCATTAACATATTCAAAGTGTTACCTTTAAACTTTCGGACATGCAAACCGCACGCAAGTAAGGTATTACCAGTGCCTCGAAATTGATTTCCAAAATCAAATATAAGCTCATTCATGATTGTTAACCTAACTGGAACACAACTTTTTTCCAAATGCAAATTAATATAGCTAATATAATTAATCATATGAAGAGTCAATTATAGTTTAATTACCTCCTGTCTAAATCTTATCTACGTGTCATCCCCTCATTGAATAGCACCGGATATTCTATATGTACTATGATTCCTAAGACAGCTGCAATAACAAATATAAGTTAAAAACTTTATAATTTAAGAATAGTATGAGTAAAAATCCAATTAGATGGTTTTAATACCTATCATTCTTGTTGTATCAAAATGATATAAATTAATGCATTGTAGTCCAATCAAATTAAAATAACTTGTTGGATAGAGTTCACAATGCAAAACATCTTCAAGTATTGTTGATTCTGTCGTTATTTGTAGCCTATACTGATTAGGGACAATGATACTGTTTACATCAATATCAATCACTTTGATATCTTTAAAACAATAGATTTTCCCTTCATGCAGTAAACCACTAAATTGTCGAATGTCACTTGGCTCAAGTATACATTCAATTGGTTCACCCTAAAAAAATACAACATGTTAGATTATGTAATAGTAACACCAATAGCATGTATGACAAATTAAACAATTTAGTTGACCAACATCAATGAAATCAAATATGCTTACATAAGAATCAACTAGAACCATTCGTAATTGCGAACCCATGTAGCCACATTTGTAGTTACTATTAAATACGCATAGTAACCGCCCCTTGACATTCCATCTTCTACAATATGGATGCAAATATAAGAACGAAGCATAGTGTGTTTGAAACATAATTTGCTATAATTTATTTTCTGATAATTAAATTGAAGATAATTTATTAGGAGTAAGAGTTGGAAAAAAAATGGTTTTATATAACTCACGTTTTTTAGCGGTTAACTATTTTAAGTCTCTTAATATATACTTTATGAAATATATAAATTTTTTAGCAAAGTCCGAAATTATAGTGTATAATTGAAATAATAGTAGGAGAATATTAGTCTATAATTGACATAATATAAGGAGAATATATATACGATTAATTGATTTAGAACAACCCGTAATCTATTGATCTCCTTAAAGGTAATTAGGAAGATTTGGTGACATTTAAAATATGTAAAGAATAAATGTTTTATAGGAACATAAAATCAATCAGAGAATTACATAATGATTGATTGAGTGATTTTCGACTAATTACATGTAAAAAAGATGTTTAAATTAATTTATACAATCGTTAATTTAAAGGCAAGTGTATCTTATGGCTTATTTATTGGTCCAATTTATTTATTTTCTCAAACTTATTTTTTATTTATATAGATACGATACTAAATATATCTTAGATTACTTTCACCTAATAAAATCAAAATTAAGTAAGATTTGTTTAATTATAGTAGGAACATATTGTTAAATTAATCAAATATGTTAAGAATATAATTTTAAAGGAATCCATTACGAATTACAAAAAACACTAATGATTGATTGAGTTAAAACTAACATTTCATAAAAACAAAGATACTAATCGATATAAGTAAATATGAATAATTATGAAAACAAATGAATCTTAGAAATTTTCAAATTACAATACGAAGGAAGAAAAATTGAAAAATGGAACATTGTTTATTAATCTAACATAAAAACGGAAATGGAACATTGTTTATTCATATAAAATTAATGACTCATTGGATTCCTAATTCATCATTGATAAGAAAAAGCGAACTTCTCGATCACACTTGCAATCTTAACAGTCCACTTTGTCATAACCGTATGAGAATGAATAGTAATCATCTATATCCCACTTGTTGACATTCATAGAATGTTTTTGATTTGTCTCACAAAAAATCGGTGGCTTCCTTACCATCACAATTCTCCTTACCCAAATGATGTTCAGCATCCTTCTAAACTTCCACCTACATTGAATAATAGATTCCATACTAACTAATCTAATTAAACATTTTAGCATTTTTAGACCATTTTCTGTAAATGATTTGTCCAATAGCAAAATTAGGCCAAGAAAATAACGTGACATTGTATGTCCAATAGCTGCGGCTTCTTGCAACTTTATCAATCTAGTATTCCAGTTATATATTATGAGTAAAAATTTGAACGTGTATATAGACAATGTAAAAAAGAAGAATAATAAGGTCTAGATTATATAGTTTTAATGCAATAAAATAGTAAACAATATAATTTACAAAAAGGAAAAAAAAACGAAAAAAGTTTTCGTTGGATTTATTGCGTCATGAGTACAACTTTATATTTTTGCCTTGAATTTACGTAATTAACAAAAAAGACAACGAAAAATACATAATGAACTTTTTTAATTTGTTTATATTTATATTAAAAGTATTACCTTATGAAAAGAAATAGGCACACGAGATTTTTTATTTTACAAAACATGCTAATTAGTAGTAGCGAATTAATAATATTACCTTATGATAATAATCATGTATATAGTAATTTCACTTACCATGCCATAACGAAGTAGTGCTTCCGGAATCTTGCATTCAAGGCAACGAACAAAAGACATTTTAGCGAGACGATCCGAAGAGTCATACTCGATCGATTATCCTCTCAATGGAAACTCGTTTCATGACATGTTCGTAATTTGAAAGACTATAGAGCAGTTTGGAACTAATGATTTAAAAAAAAAGAATCAGAATTTTTATGAGAGGAACGTGTTTGTAAGACAAAAAATTGCTAATAGTTAACATACCTTAATTTGCAATTGAATAAACCGAAAGGATCATGCGAAGTAACGCCTCCTAGGATGTCTATTGTGATCTCATTAGGCAGATGGTTAAACGAATTTCGGTTAGGGCAAGATCTCCTCTTCATGATGTAATTTTTTTTTTTGAGTTATTTCTATGATTTTCGAACTCTAATGAGCATATTGTGTAGGAAATGTGTATATGTTTGTAATTATATATAAAAAAGTTTGAACAAACTTTCCATTATGTAATGACAATTAATTTAAAAAACATCCATTTTTCTTAATGCAAAACCGGCCATAAATCAAGTTAGGAAAATATGGAACGGAAAATGGCGATGGAACACGTGAAAATTCTAATAAACTACCTTACAAATACTCATTTACCCTATGCACTGAACCTTTCCTTTGTAGTATCTATTATATTCCATAATTAAATTATCTCCATTATAGTGGCCGATTGTTTTGAAAATATGTTAGAGATAATGAATCACCTTAGAATTTCTCATTTTACCTTAATGTTATTGTCAAAACAAAATTTCATACAACAAATAAAAAGTAAATACAAAAATAATAACAACTTGGCAATAAACATTAAATATAAAAAGAACATAGTCGATATTTATTTATTATTACAAAAATATTATTCCAAACTAAACTTGCGAAATGACAATGCAATGTTATATCTTAATTCCTAACCATCATCTGATAGATAACAGAGCAAAACCGTATTTTTAAGACGGCTAACATCCTAATCAATATCTTCAAAATAATCATCATCAACTTTATAAGCTCTTGGAGGATTGCATTGGAGATCATACAACATCATATTAAAAAAAATCAAAATATAGCCTAAAACCATCTATTGTTGTCTTAACGTCTTCCACATAAGCCCATACATCATTGCTCTTATTAATATGATATGTGAACATATTGGATACATCATGGAAAAATAGATGACCTCCACGAAAGAGAGTTAACACCATAGCATCAACATCTAAGAAATTCGAATTTTCAACTTTAGGAGGCCATTTTTTTTGGACAACACTTGTGTTACATTTTTTTGAGGGACACGAGATAACTTTAGGTGTATATATAAGTTGCCATGAATTTCTATTGTAATGAAAATGCAACTTAAAAAGCACGAAAATGATGTGTGATTAAGCATCAAATTATCCTATTCATACTTGAAATGTTAATCAATAAATTTTTTTAAATAAAATCGGAATTAAGGAATTTAGGCAAATCAAACCCGAAATTATGCTTGATAGGCAATTATATTGGAAGCAAAATTAAGGTTGATTGAGAAATCCAAATCATTATCATAAATGACTGTTTAAATAATTCATTTTTTTTAATTCGGCCTAAAATAAATGGATATCATGAAATAAGAGAGAATTCGAAAAAAAGTCCTTAACTGTTACTCCACAAATCACAGCCCTAATCAAGTTAATTGTAATTAGCCGGATTTTGCCCATAAATAGTTGATTTCGTGGCGGAAATGTATGCAATCCCACGTGGCATAGCTGAATGCCTTTGAGTCCTATGTGGCACCCTTCATTGGCCTCTAGGATTTTGTTATATATATTTATATAGATAGAGTGCCAGGGCTCTCATTGAGAGTGAGCCGTTATTATTTTCTACACTTATTTTATGGGATAATTTATATTTTTCCCCAATCTTAATTGGATGATTGTAAAAAATTAGTTAGATCTTAGTTATCTTTGTTTATATTTTTCCTTAAACCCATTTTTTAGTTTCCTAGTCCTATTATGACTCTGCCTGCCCAACTAGTATAAATAGGAGCCTCCACTCTTCATATTCTTCACATCAAATTTGAGAAATACATCTATTTTCTCAAGTTTAAACTCTCTCCCTCTTGGCCCAGGGCCGTTCCTGACATTTTGTAGGCCCGGGGCGAAATAGAAATTTAAGGCCTCTGTTATATAGCCATATATATAGGTAGTGGTGGAGTTAGGATTTCACCACCAACAACAACTTTTTTTTAGAGTTAGTATTTTATGTAAAGCTATGTTAGTTGCTCAGACTCGAGTACCCATGTCTGACACGGGTACGTGTCCAAGTATCTGACTTAGCTATTTCTTGGAACTTTTTTCAATTTTTGGCCCCAAAGAAAGTGTCCAAGTGTCCCACCCATGTCCGAGTGTCGAGGTTCCGACACGGGTACTTGAGGTAAAATGAGGAGAAAGTAAATATTAATTTGAAACTAAAACTTATTAATCCATAGCATATTAGTATGATGTTAAAAAAAATAAGATTAAGTCTAATTTATTTGAAGTACAATACTAGTAGACTAACACTAATGTTTTAAAAAATAAACAAAATTTTAAAATGAATAAAGAAAAATGTAAAAAGAAGTGAACTAAAATTTTAAAGCAATTACCTTACATGTAAAGGAATTTTGAAGATGAATTAAAGAAGAAAAATGTAAAAAGAAATGTTAAAAAACAAACTTTGTATCTCATGGGATTAGAACTCAAGTCTTGTGGGTGAAATAACACACAAGACACAACTAACCAATTAACCATCAAACCAAACTAATATTTATTGCATATAATTGTTGTTGCTTTACTTTATTTAAACTCCTTCAAAAAAACTGGGCCCCTTTCTTCATTGGGCCCTGGGCGGCCTGTCTTGGCCTACCCTTTCTCTTTCTCCATTAGTAGTCTTTTAATTTTAAGGTGCGTGTATATGCAGATATTTAAATATTATTCTGCATGCTTAGTATCATGTTTTTAGGGTTATTATTCTGGATTGAAATACATGTTTTATGAGTTTTATTATGAACACAATGAGTTTTATTATGAACACTATGAGTTATTGATGAGTATGTTGAATCTATGAACTTATTATGAACATGCTGGTAGTCTACCGTTAACGTTATGTGTCGATTGTTAAAATAAGCTCGTGAAATCATATGTTCAGGTATTGACAATGTGCCGTGATTGAGTAATACTGCATTAGTGCCGTGAGTGAGTAACATAAAAGCTTGGTCATTGTTGTTATAATATTAACAAAGGGATAAATATGCCTACTTTTAAACCTAGTAAAATAAGCTCGTGAAATCATATGTTCATCTTATTTTCAGTTCAGTTCAGTTCAGTTCATTCAGTTCAGTTCAGTTCAGTTCCTAAATTATTATCTTTACTATTAATTAGTTATAATTTAGTTTAGTTCAGTTCAGTTCAGTTAAGTTCAGTTCAATTCAGTTCAATTCATTTGTTTTATGCCGTAGAGAATAGACCCTTATTGCTGCATTTCTCTTATTAGTATTAACATGAATGTTTTCTAAGATTATTTTATTGAACAAGCTATGTATATTATGCCTTTATATGGCTAAGTTTATAAGATTTTTTTTTAAAAAGGAACATTATTTTTAAAGGATCTTTATTAAATATATGATCTTTTGTGATCACAATTATAAAGAAGCAACGACTTTTTATTTATTAGCAAGAACGGTAGCTATTATTATTTACCCAGGCAACGGCTTCTTATTTATTAGCAAGAACGGTAGCCGTTATTTTATTTACCCATGTACTTCTTGTAGTAACCCTTCGTCATAAACTCATTTAGGAATACTAAACTTGGGGGTGTACACACTTTAGGAAAGGTACCTAGGCAAGGAAAAAGGAGTTTTATTAAAGTTATATACTTTATGTTATATAAGTATTACAAGTACCCAAGGAAGGTTTTTCAAAATTAAATGTTTTGAATGTTTAATTAAATAAAGTGTTTAATATTATGTATATACATGTACTCAGTATTTTTACTGATATGCTTTTATATTTGTTTTGTTTTTTTTATGGCTTTGTGCCTTTGTCCCTATGATGACCTTATTTTTGCGAGCAGAATTTACAGGTTGATATGATGCATACTTCACAGTTCACATGGGGGAGCTAGTGATGATTAATAATTAGCTTAGTAGTTGTTATTTTATTTTTCAATTCCATTGTCATAGTTGAACAATAAAGTTTATTTTAGTAAAGAGTTAGTTATTTCAGTTATTCTGTTGCATTAGTTTAAAGTTCAGTAGTATTTAGTATTAAAGCCTTCAACATTATCACGTGGCGGTAATACTCTCAAGTTTCTCAAGAGTTTTATATTAAAATATGTTTTCTAAAAAGAGAGAAATTTGAGGGTGTTACATGATAAATCACTAATTCACTACCATGAAATTACACATTCAAACAAATGAACAACAAAGCGGAACCCTAGATCGAACAAAAGAAAAAGAAGAAGAGAGAGAGACATGACAAAGCACCAATCACCATTTTCAAATAGACTATCCAACACAAAATCAGCAAACCCTAAATCGAAACCCAACATAAATCAAACTGAATAAAAAATTAAACTAGAAAATTAGAGAGAAAATGAAGACAAAATGATGGATCCAAAAAACAGGGTACATGTCAACTGAATGTACGTGTAAAACAAGTTCGGTCAGAAAAGAAACAAAAACAAACCCCTTTCTGCGCCAATCGCTGCAACTTAGGAACCTGTTCAAGTAATCGTCCTTTTCTTCGACGAATCTCAGCATTCAACGCCACAATCGACACCTTATTCGTCTCATCATTTGCAGCCAATTCTACTTTATGTAGTGAATATACAAGTTCAGCAAAAACCAATCAATTCAATTTTGAGAAACCCTAAATCCTAAATCAAAGGAACACAAAAGAAAACATGAGAGAGATACTTGGAGAGCAGATTGGATGTCGGATTTGACAGAAGAGTAGAGACGAGCGAAGGCGTTCTGGTGGTGTTCACGTGGTAGTATGGTGGCGTCGGGGCCTGGTTCGCATGCAAAAATTAGGGCTAGTGTGGTGACGGGATCTGCTGGGTGCGTGGTGCGGGAGTTGGTGGCAAGGATGCAAGGTCGTGGTTTTTGTGCTGGGAGACAGGGAGAGTTAGGTTGTCCAATGAAATGAGAGGGAGGCAAATAAAAAGTAATGGAAGATTAATTGATCCGGACTATTGAACCGGATCCGTAAATAATAAAAACGGATCTGTTTTGGTTAATTGATCAGGTTTTGGTAAATAATAAAAACGGATCTGTTTTGGTTAATTGATCAGGTTTTGGCAAAACCTGATCAGTTAATCTTCCCCAAACTTTGCACCAAAAAATCAATTAGCAACAAATCCGGTTTTGACAAGTACCAGATCTGTTCTTAAGTATCATTTAATCTTTTTTCCACTAGTGTTTGCAAGTGAGTCCACAACAACATTTAAGGATCTTGTTTTGTGGACAATGGATACTCTTAATCCTTGGTTTCCAGCTCCTTGCACTAAATTTTTTGAGCATATAAAAGTTGTGATGATAACCTTAAAATAATGAGATCAAATTAGAATAGAGTTCTTGAGGTGCAAATTCCCTTATCCCTCCCTATCCTAGCTTCCTTCAAAGACCTTGACCTGTTAAACAATAATGATTAAAATCGAATTGACCTTTGAGAGGTGCATGTGTCCATGTGTCAAATAGGATCCTTCTACATTAAAGAAAAAGAATTAAGCTAACACTAACCACCTGTTTGGCTCAATTTTAGTAAAGGATAGGAAGAGAAGAGAAAACAAGGGAAGAGAAAGGAAAAAAAAAGCATTAACTACTCAAGTTTGGTTTAAATTTTATCTTTCCTCCCAAATTCCCCCACTTTTGGTAGGAAAAGGAAATTGAAATGTTATTAAAGAGTCTTTCCTTCCAATTTCTTTCATTAATTTTTTTTTTTTGAACCAAACATTGAAAACTGACAAATTTCCTTGCAAATCCTTTCTTTTCCTTCCAAATCCTTTCTACTAAACAAGATGTTAACAAATACTTTTTGAACCAAACATTGAAATCTAAAAATTTCCTTGCACTTCCTTTCTTTTCCTTCCAAATCCTTTCTACCAAACAAGTTGTAAGTAGTTTGATGGAGGTTCAAATTAAATGAATTGATTTTGTATCCTCTTTTAAAATATACAAATACGTGTAAAATAAATTCGATTTGATTGATTCATATAAATTAGTTTTAATCAACAAAATCAAATTTAATTAGTAATAAAAAATTTGGTACCTTCGAAATACGAACTCTATGAAGTACTCTCATTGTTTCTTTTTAATCTACACACTTTTTTTTGGTCTGTTTCTTTTTAATCTACACTCTATTGCTTTTACTATTCTCGATAACATGTCCCATCTAGTTTCTCCTCTTTTTTCATCAATGTCATCTGCTTTTTAATAATTTAACCCACTTTTTAGTTTATCTCTCTCACTTTTCAGTTTCTCTCTCATATTTTTGTACTTCTTTCTTGGTTCTTCCTCAAAGTGAAGTGAGTAAACTAAAAAGAAACGGAGGGACTAGAAATCAATAACCACATATGACAACACCATTTAATAATAAGTAAATCTCAATATATACCAACTATTTCTAAGAAAGAGAACATATCATTTCTAACTTAGCTCATAATTTTATTTTGGCAGTTATTAGTTAGGATCATCTTAAATATAAATCAAGAAATTAAACTATTTGAAAAATAACTTTTAGGGCCAGATAAATTAATTGGCCAATACAGAGAGAATAAAGATTTTTTTTGAGGTGAGTGAGCATGAGATTTATTATGAACATGACAAAAACTAGAAAGAAAAAAAAAAAAGAAACACTAATCTTAGAGTGAAACAAAAAAATAAACCCTTATAGATAAACTTATTGTGCAACATGTAAGGATTGTATCTAAAATTTGAGACTAATCTTTTTCATTGTCATCTACTTCAAGTTCTTATACAGCGAAAAAAAGACGTCAAGTAATAATGGTACATTAGTTTTTTTTTTTTTTTTTTTTTTTGCGGACGATGCCTTGGGTCAGTTACAATAAACAAATATATTATTATTCTTAAATTTCATAATTTATTTTGCTACTTTTCGTATTTCTTGTCCATTATTTTTTGTTTTTTTTTTTTGATAAGGAGAACAAGCTTAGACTAACACCCTAGTCCGGGGGCCAGCCTAAAACATCCTTTCGGATGATAAGGGAGAAATCCATACACTAAGGAGGAAACCAATATAACAGGGAAGGGTAGTCATGCGCCTTCCTGGCCATAAAATCAGCAGCCTTGTTAGCTTCACGAAAGCAGTGACGAAACTCGCACACTTGAAACCGAAGAGCATCCACACCTGCATCTTTAACAATGTTAGGGATCTCCCACGGAATACGCCAAGAATTCTTCATAGAATTGATGACCCCTAAATTATCGCCTTCTACAATGAGATGAGAGATGTTAAGGAAAGAGGCTCCCTTAATGCCTTCACTAAGAGCTCAAGCCTCAGCTTGAATTAAAGAAACATGAGAACCCAGAGCCTTAGCACCAGCTAACAGAACTTCTCCATCACTATTTCTAATCACAAATCCTAAGGAAGCATTACCATTTCTAAGTTTAGAACCATCAAAATTTAGCTTGCAAAAATTGGAAGTAGGAGGGGACCAAATGAGATTAGAACCCGCTCGAGAAATCGGAGGGAGATTATTCTTGAGAGAAGAAGAAGAAGCAGAGGATAAGTCCCCTACCTCACAGTCCATTTTAGACCACTGAGTAAAAAAAACTATTAATTTAGAAACTAGCACGACGAGGGGAAATGCCTTCGTCATTGAATATCACTCTATTTCTATAGAACCAGATGAACCACCACACAAAGGAAAGCTTTTTGATTACTTCCATAGGGAGCTCAGAATGACAGTAGTCTATCCAATAACGAAAAGAAAATTGACTAGAAAAATTGATCTCTTGAGGGAGTTTTGGCCAATCACCATTGTCATGAAGACATTCAAACACATCTAAAGTGAAAGGACATTCAAAACAAAGGTGAGAAAGAGATTCAGGAGCATTACTACATAAAATGCATTGCTGAGGAAGAAAGACCTTACACTTTTCAAGTCTATCTTTTGTAGGCAGCCCATCATGGCAAGCTTTCCATAAAAAAATTTTTATTTTGGGAGGAACATGAAGCTTCCAAAGCCAAGCAAACTCAACTTTTTCAAAATTCGGGTTATGAAGACCCTGCGCCAACATAGACCCTGACTTTACTGAATACTCCCCATCAGCCGTCAGACCCCATACAAGAGTATCAGGTTGAGGGTTAGAAGGAAGAAAGGAAGAAAAAATAATAGAAGCTATATGGGGAGGGACAAGAGAAGCAATTTTCTCCCTATCCCAAAGCCCATGATCATCAATTACATCACTCACCGTGAAGTGTTCCGACTCATAAGTGGACTCATAAGTGGGAATAATAATTTTTTTGAGGGGATATTGGAAGATCCAATTGTCATCCCAAAATTTGATCTCTTTTCCGTTTCCTACTTGCCATCTCAACCCCTGCCTAAACAGGGGTCTAAGGGACATGAGTTTTTTCCACTGCCAAAGGCTACTGAAGAGACTTTATGAGATAGAATATCTTGATTTTTACTATACCTTTTCTTAACTAAATTTACCCATAGATTGCCTTTTTGTTTAACAATTTTCCAAAGAAGTTTCATTTGAAGAGCAATATTATTAACATCTGCCTTCCGAATTCCTAAACCCCCGTATTGTTTTGGTAGACAAATTTTGTCCCAACCTATCAAATTAGCTGTCTTATTGAGGTTATCCTTATTCCAAAAGAACTTTCTATATGTTTTATCTAAACTTGAGAGAATTTGCTTGGGAAGATAAAAACTTTGCATCTGGTAATTGGCTTTTGTACACTACAAGAAAAGAGGAAATCACCGACGGCTAAAAGCCGTCGGTGATGTCCCCAAAAGCCGTCGCTAACAAATCAACGACGGCCAACAGTCGTTGATTGACAGTCGGTATATGAATGGTCGCTGATATTAGAATCAACGACCGTCAAGCCGTCGGTGATTGTTTTAACGACGGTTTCATGACAATCAGCGACGGTTTATAAAAACCGACGTTGATCCCCAATTAACGACCGCTTAAAGCCGATGGTGAATCAGCGACGGTTTTAAACCGTCGCTGATTCACCGTCCGCTTTAAACGGTCGTTGATTTCGATAAATCAACGTCTGTTTAAAACCGTCGCTAAGGTATTTAAGCAGTCGTTGATTTCGTGTCCATGCCTACACAGAGAACCTTACAGCGATTGTCTAGCCGTCGTTGATTTAATGTTTAACCGTCGCTGTTGTTACAAAATAATATTATTTAAAATTCTATTGTTCTTAATAATAATTAAACCTGTACCTGCACAGCTGCACCTAAATATACCACGCTAAAGCTATTTCTCCATCGCATTCAATTTTTTCAATTACAAAAATATGCAATTTTGATATATATTAAAATTTACATAGATACTTGTATAATTACATGAAATAGATTACATTTATGTACACAAAATAGATCCCGATGTCGGGAAATAAAGTAGATGTCGGTGTTTACAAAATATATATATCGACAAAGCTAGAAACTAATACGCTAGATGCCGATAAATATAGACACTAGATGTCTATAGTTAGACAAACTACCTAGATTAAATATATGTACGCAAAATAGATCCCGGTGTGGGGAAATAAAGTAGAAGTCGGGTTGACAAAAAAATAACCCGACACATCAAGAAACGAAGAGAGATGCCGATAAGTATTTACACTACAAGAAAATAGTTAGACTAACTATATCCAACTATAAGTTAGTTACCTAGTTGTCCACGGCCAAAAAAACTACACTGTCAAGGGTGGCTCAGTAGCACTACCGCCACCACCAAACCCGGGGTCATCTTCTTAGTGCGTTGTGGGAGTGGGGCTCGGGTCGCAACCCGAGAACATGTGGCCGAAACTAGACATGTTCCTCATCATTTCCTCTATGAGGGCCCGACGTGACTCTTCCACCCGCGCTGCGACCATTGCCTCCACCTCTTCCATCCGTGCAGCGACCTTTGCCTCCACTTGCGCCTCAATCTGAGAAAAAATGGACGGCTCATAAGGTTGTGAAGAGCCGCCATCTCCTCGCCCTGATGCGAGTTGTAGTACAAATGATCTCCCCGACCCAACCCCGAACTTTTCCTCTGTTCCTCCCCCCCAACTGTCTCCCAATACAACGATCGGGGTTGGTCGTGACCCCCGAGTGGTACAATGATCCAGCTTCTTATTGTATGTCTCCTGCATTTGGTTAAATATACTCATATTCAAATAATATAAAGTGCCAAAATGGCGTATATTTGGTTCTATCTTTCCTATTTTGTGTATTTTCAATCAAAACAACTTATAATCACATTAAACTAACTATATATATGATGTTTGAGGTGTTTATAACTTAAACTAGCATCAAACTACTCGTGTTCATTTAATTTCAAGTGAAATGGCCTATATTGGCGTATATTTGGTTCTATCTTTCCTATTTTGTGTATTGTCAATCAAAACAACTTATAATCACATTAAACTAACTATATATATGATGTTTGAGGTGTTTATAACTTAAACTAGCATCAAACTAGTCGTATTCATTCAATTTCAAGTGAAATGGCCTAAAATGGCCTATATTTGGTTCTATCTTTCCTATTTTGTGTATTTTCAATCAAAACAACTTATAATCACATTAAACTAACTATATATATGATGTTTGAGGTGTTTATAACTTAAACTAGCATCAAACTACTCGTGTTCATTTAATTTCAAGTGAAATGGCCTAAAATGGCCTATATTGGCGTATATTTGGTTCTATCTTTCCTATTTTGTGTATTTTCAATCAAAACAACTTATAATCACATTAAACTAACTATATATATGATGTTTGAGGTGTTTATAACTTAAACTAGCATCAAACTACTCGTGTTCATTTAATTTCAAGTGAAATGGCCTAAAATGGCCTATATTGGCGTATATTTGGTTCTATCTTTCCTATTTTGTGTATTGTCAATCAAAACAACTTATAATCACATTAAACTAACTATATATATGATGTTTGAGGTGTTTATAACTTAAACTAGCATCAAACTAGTCGTATTCATTCAATTTCAAGTGAAATGGCCTAAAATGGCCAAAATGGCCTATATTTGGTTCTATCTTTCCTATTTTGTGTATTTTCAATCAAAACAACTTATAATCACATTAAACTAACTATATATATGATGTTTGAGGTGTTTATAACTTAAACTAGCATCAAACTACTCGTGTTCATTTAATTTCAAGTGAAATGGCCTAAAATGGCCTATATTGGCGTATATTTGGTTCTATCTTTCCTATTTTGTGTATTTTCAATCAAAACAACTTATAATCACATTAAACTAACTATATATATGATGTTTGAGGTGTTTATAACTTAAACTAGCATCAAACTAGTCGTATTCATTCAATTTCAAGTGAAATGGCCTAAAATGGCCAAAATGGCCTATATTTGGTTCTATCTCTCCTATTTTGTGTATTTTCAATCAAAACAACTTATAATCACATTAAACTAACTATATATATGATGTTTGAGGTGTTTATAACTTAAACTAGCATCAAACTAGTCGTATTCATTCAATTTCAAGTGAAATGGCCTAAAATGGCCAAAATGGCGTATATTTGGTTCTATCTTTCCTATTTTGTGTATTTTCAATCAAAACAACTTATAATCACATTAAACTAACTATATATATATATGATGTTTGAGGTGTTTATAACTTAAACTAGCATCAAACTACTCGTGTTCATTTAATTTCAAGTGAAATGGCCTAAAATGGCCTATATTGGCGTATATTTGGTTCTATCTTTCCTATTTTGTGTATTTTCAATCAAAACAACTTATAATCACATTAAACTAACTATATATATGTTTAGAAGTATGTACCGAGATTTGCTTTGCTTTTTTGTTTGCTGGGATTTCTCCTTTTCCAGGAATAGTCTTAAAATGAGTCTTCAAGAACAACTCGGGAGCAATGGGAGTACTCCTCCTCTACTCTTTGCTCGTACACATTGTTGAACAAAGGCTTTATTTTTTAATCATACCGAAAATGTCATGTAAAGTACACTAAGTAGTAGATATGAAACATATTTACCATCTTCCTAGCATCTTTGTGCCGTGCCGAAATAGAACCCTGAAAGTGTGACGGCTCAATTGGATTAGACAGGGAGCCACCTCTTCGTTCTTCTTCGCCTTTTCGCATTTTTCCCGAAATGTTGGCTCTTCACTTCTCTTCTTCATGTCTTCGTAGATCGGCTCCCCCAACCATTTTGGCCTTTCTTTGGCTTTCTTAACCACCCAGTATCGCAAGTCTCTCAGACGAGATGAAGCTTTTTTCTTGTAATCCTTCTTCACTAGGCCTTCTAACTCAGGAGCCCATTCGTAAATACCCTTCAATCAAACATTAAACAAAGATATTAATAAAGTAATATAATCAATGAAATTTTTGGGACTCCGATGCATACATACTGTGAAAATGTTCCACCAATGCGTCTTTGTTGCATTGTCGACCTCACCGTAATTGAACCAAGGTTGTCGAAAATGACCCTGGAAAATGTCAGTGATGGACCCACTAACCTTGTTATCATCGAACCTGAATTGAAAACCAAACAAACACGTGAATTGTGAATACCATTGCATACAAATATCATGAAGCATATAGTAGCTTACTAACTTACCATAATCCAAGTAGGGCTTAAAACCTTTCTTGGTGCACGGTTCGAACCTTCACCTTCCTCCGTATGAGTGTTCGGAGTCTCCGTGCGTGGCTACCAATGTCACGTGCACCGTGAATCATCTCCCCGTGTCTCTACTATAGGGTTCCCGCTTCCTTCTACTTCGGTGACTGAAAAAGCTGCATCGGAATCAAAGTCCCACGACCTTGGCTTCCACCTAAGCCACCTCGACCTCCGCGGCCCTTAGGATTTGACATGATTACCTAAAATGCAACAAGTTAGAAATGCGCAAGATTAAACAAAACAATTGAAATAAACTCTTGTTACATTAAAGTATGAATAATCCAAGAATAAAAAACATGATTTCTTCAATATTAACAAATTACAACTTTATTTGCACCAAAAAACAAATCACATATATTGGGAAGAAAACAAAACGACTTATAATAATGGGCAAAACATATGGCTTATATTAACAAAACAAAACCTTGTAGTAGTTTGCAAAAAAAAAAAGAACCCCATGCAGCCCCTCCCCCCTCACTGACCCCCCTGCAGCCCCTCCCCCTCACTGACCCCCTGCATAGCCCCCCTCACCGACCCCTCTCGCACGCCCCCCCTCACCGACCCCCTGCAGCCCCTCCCCCCTCCCCGACCCCCTGCGGCCCCTCCCCCCTCACCGACCCCCCCTGCACGCCCCTCCCCCTCAATGAACCCCCGCTGACCCCCCCCCCCTCACTAAGATTTACAAAAACAGATTGCCTAAGGCATAGTTGATCCAAGATCGACGTCGATGACCATGAACAATTCAATTTGAAACAGTCCATAGATTGTTATGGTATTTTCTTATGTGAACTGTGCTGTGTGCATTAGCTGAACATAGATGTTTGTCAGTGTTCGACAGTCAAGTCCATCTGAAGTTGAACATTGGGTGACTATTCACTCTTGATCAGAATAACACGATTAGAAATGAAATAAAACTAATTTCTTTTCATCATTACAGATCTTGCATTATTCTGATGTATGCTGCAGTCTTCGAATTACCAAAGCTAACAAATCTCAGATATTAAGAGACACTAAATCCTCAAATGCTAAATGCACAGGCAGCAGTCACAGTAGCTAGTAGAGGATATAAATCCAACCAAAACCCCAAAAAAACTGTTGGGACCTTTACTTGAGAAAGAAAAAAAAAATCTACGATCCCCAGAGCATACCAATTAATTAGTAGCTACCATCCTTTTATACCAAGAGCAAAGCAAAAGTAATGAACCTAACCGCCTACGAGTCCAACAAATCTCGCCACCTCTTTCACTCAACTAACTAATTCATAGTAGTGCTATATTCTCATTCCACCCTAATTAAATCATATTAATCTCAATGCACATATGGGGCAGATGACCATATAATCACATTGGATCTAAGCTAGGTTATACTTTAGATTCAATGCATGTACAGAAAGGGAAAAACTAACAACACAGAAAACCCAGATCATGCAGCTTATGCAAGTAGGGGTGACCAAACACAGGTCAGCAGGTGCCACCTCTCAAGGCAATAAACACACACTTAAGGAATGAACCCTCAATTGACACAACAAAGAACAACTCATTTCAGAAACAAAATGTCATTGATAACCAATTTCAAATAAATCAGTTTTCTCACACACATTTAGTGTAGTTTTAGCCACTCAAACGTCAACCCTTATTCCCTTAATCAACGTAAAAACACAGGCATAGCACAAAGTAATGCTTGAATTATTCGAGATAACTACAATCAAACACACATTTAGTGTAGTTTTAGGGTTTGAGTAACTTCAACTGAACCCCCAAAATCTAAATTTCTTCAAATTCACCAATGAAAAACGATAAAACCAAAATCAAACAAAGTTCTAACTCAAATATAAAAACTGAAAATTCAAATAACAAATTCAATTAAGTACCTGGAATAGTAGTCGAACTTACAGATTCCAAGTGAATTTTCGAATTTGAGGTATTACCGCGGCGAGGACGCCCCGGCGAACTTGGTGTTTATAACCTATATCCCAAAAACCCCATTTTTAGGGTTTGATGAGTAACTAAAAAAAAAAAAAAAACCACGAACCTTCAGAAATTACCGGCGGCAAGGAGAGCGAAAATGGGCTGTCGCCGGTAGTCGGAACGGCAAGGAGGTCTGACCTTGGCCTTCAATTCGCGCGCCCTCCTCTCCCTTTTGTGTTTTGAGAAAAGAGTTTTGAAAATAAACGACTGAAAAACAACACAGATGCTCATTTTAACTCCTTCGTACTCAGCGACCGTTAAACACCGTCGCCTAAAGTTAAAAAAATATAAAATTTAAAATAATAAAAACAACGACGGTTTTTAACCGTCGTTGATATTCAGCGACCGTTTACCCGTCGTTAAATTCTTCAAAAGCTGTCGGTGATTACCGTCGGCTCAAAGCGGTCGCTGAAGTAAAAACAACGCCCGTTTCGCCAACCGTCGTTGTGAAGCAGTCGTTGTTTCAGCATTTTCTTGTAGTGGTAGCCAGATTAGCTTGAATCAAAACCGTTCTACCAGCTTGCGAAAGAGAGTTGGCTTTCCATTTAGGGAGTTGATTAACAACCATACAATGGACTTTCCCAAAAGTTTCTTTGGTAACCCTTGAATCTATAATTGGACAACCCAAATACTCCCCTAAATTGGAAGTTTCACTCATGCCTAGAAGCCTGAAAAAGTTAGCTTTAGCAAGACCCGAAACATTTGGAGAACATTGGAAAGCAGACTTGTGAAAATTGACTAATTGACCTGACATTGAACAATATTTATCCAAAACCGCCTTAATAGTGGAGCAACTATGATCAGTTGCCTTGGCAAAGATCATTGTATCATCTGTAAAAGTAAGAAATGGGATTCTCACTCCAGATTTACCAATAGAAACTCCAATAGATTTATCTTTTTGCAAATTTGCAAAGGAAAGTTGTCTAGCAAGCAACTCAGCACAAAGAATAAATAGATACGGGGATAGAGGGTCACCTTGGCGGATGCCTCTCGAAGGAAAAAATCTATCCCTTGGGACGCCATTCACTAGTATCGAGAAGGATGGAGTAGAAATACAGGTTTTAATCCACTTAATCCATTGAGGACAAAAACCCAACTTTCTAAGAGAGACTAAAATATAGTCCCATTCTAGTCTATCATATGCTTTTTCCATATCTAACTTGATTGCAATCCAGCCTTCTGCACCTGATTAACGAATGGAAAACCTCATGAGCTATTAAAATATTATCCTGAATGAGCCGCTCAGGAACAAAGGCACCTTGGAGGGGATGAATAAGCTTCCCCATAACTGATTTAAGACGATTACAAATAACTTTCGAGAATATCTTATAAATGGTGGAGCACAAACTAATTGGACGAAAATGATTTGCAGTTGAAGGGTTATCAATCTTTGGGATTAGAGCAAGAAAAGTGTGATTGATCTCTTTCAAAATATTTCCAGAGTGGAAAAAAGCTTTAACCGATCTGACAACCGAATTCCCGACAAGGGTCCAATATTTCTGAAAAAAGAATGGAGGAAAACCGTCTGGGCCTGGGGATTTGTCTGGAGCAAGATCAAGGGTTGCATTTTTAATCTCCTCAACTGACACTAAATCTGTGAGAAATAAATTATCTTCCGAGGAAATAATAGGAGAAAGGAGGGAGAAATCCACATTTTCATCAAAAAAACAATGAGGATTCGAGACAAATCTTTTATTAAATTCTCTCGTGATTTCAATTGATATACTAGCTGGGGAGGAAATACATTGATTAGCGTCTGTGATAAAATTCTTGATTTGATTTCTGCTCCTTCTAATAGAGGCATGAGTATGGTAGTATTTAGTATTTGCATCCCCCAAATGGAGATAATTAGTCTTACTCTTTTGCTTCCAATACTCACGACTAAAAGTGAGAAGTCTTTCACGTTTTTGAAAAAAACTTTCTTGTTGCAGATTAAGAGAAGTGCATAAAGGGTTAAATATGAGCTTCTCCTGAATGTTTGCAAATTTAGTATCTACTAAACGAAGTTGTCTAAAAATATTACCAAACTGACAAAAGATTCCATTTCTTAGAGTTGTCTTTTAGAAGTTTGCATTTCTTAACCAGATTAAACATATGTGAACCGTCAAATCGAGTACACCAAGACTTTTTAACCAACGTATCATAATCCTTATGTTGACACCACATTTTCTCAAAACGAAATGGAGGGGCTTTCGACACTTTGGTAATTGATAAATCTAGAGACACCTGACAGTGATCAGAAGAGGTAAAGGGGTGATGTTTTAATTTGGCTTGAGTGAATCTGCTAATCCATGAAGTGCTAGCTATACCTTTATCAATACGTTCCAATATATTATTCGGGCCTGCTCTTTTCTTTCTCCAAGTGAATCTAGAGCCCATGAAAGGTAATTCCACACAAGAAACATTGTTGAAAAGATTATGCATAGTATGAGTTCTAACAGAGTTGAAGATTGCACCCCCCAACTTATCTTGATCACAGCTAATTTCATTAAAGTTACCAAGTATAACAAAGGGAGAAGTTAGATTATTAACATACATAATCAATTCATCCCAAAATTCAGCTTTCTGTTCCTGCCTAGCAGGAGCATAGATGAAGATTGCAACAAAGGTTGTATGATCATTAAGAAGAGTAATAGAGCATGAAATAAAGCGAGCAGCTTTATGTAATACTACTAAGTTAAAAGGACAAGCAATACAGTCCTTCCAAAATAACCATAATCCACCTGCTAATCCTAAAGTGGGAACAAAATCAACATGTTGAAACCCACACTGGTTTGCTATTATCAGGGAAGGAGGAGTTTTCGTTTTCACTTCACATATCATAAAGATCTTAATAAAATTACTTGTACAAAAATCACGAATATCAGTCAATGCATTTTTCTTAGCAACCCCTCGAATATTCCAAAAGCCAATAATCATAATTATTTAAATACCAAAAGACAAGTCAGTTTTAGCTGGCAGGAGGGCTGTAGAACTTAGAATCATATGCACATGATCAGTGCAAGCAAACAAATTTGCCAAACTCCTAACCTGCAATTCGAATTTAATATCTTCTTGAAAAAATTTATTCAGAAAATGAACTCTTATTGGGTGCCACAACCCAATTAAAGCATTATTGCAAGCAATTGCTAATGGGCTAGAGAGAGTGACATCCTGAAAAATACAATAGAAATACTTAAAAGAGAATTTCAGAAGGAGATGCTTTCTTGAAACAATATGACTAAAGACACTTGTTATCCTTAAAAGTATAACAACATTTATCTGGGACGCCTTCTTTAGGCAGAATCGAGCTACCATTCGGCAAAAAGAAATGAAGAATAACCATAAAACATCTCCAATCCAATAGCTTCTGTAGCCTAAATCGGAGTTTTTGTTAAAGAGCAAAACTTCAAAAAACACCCAACAAATTCCAATCCAATAACTTCTGTGGCCTAGATTGGATTTCATTGAGATTGCCATTCCATTGATAGCCAATCCACAAAATGAGATTGACAACTTCCAATAACAATATATAACAAATATATAAGGGGGGTATATTCGAAACCAATTCAAAAGAAAGAGAATAGCAACTTTCTTAAAGATCCACAAACAGTCTATTAGGATACCCTTTAAAGGGAGTCCGATTTCCTTGATATCATCCAATCTTATGAGAACAGTACTAGTTGAGAATTTTCATAACCAAGACTTTGATCAGAGGCAAAATAATATATGACTCATCCATCTTTACAAAGAAAAAAACGGATGGTAAAAGGTTTAAAAAAGAGGAAGTGAAGATCTTACTTACAATCTGAATGTTTGCATTAAATGCGTGGTCCTGAAATGAATGAGCACCACAGCCAATAATACTTGATTTTACAACATTGATTGCTAGGAACATCAAAGGGTAGCCATCACTAAACCTCACAGCAACCTTACCAACCCAAAGTTGAAAGGAAGCTGGTTGAAATTTCACAAATGAAAATTGAAGATTGAAATCTGGAAAGAAAAGGGAGGCACCAAGTGAGACCTTCTCACGCACCAAGAACCCACACTCTTCGAAGAAGGAATTGAAGAAGCACGGCGCATCAACATCGAACACCAGCAGAACACAACTTGTGAACGAACAACCAAGAGCACGCACAACCGAAAATTTTGCTGAACCAAAGAATGAAACCAGTAGCCAAATCGACCCACCAACCACAATGAAATCACGAAACCTACAAACCCTAGCCAGGAAATCTAATTTGAACTTGAAGGGAAGATAAAAGAAACCTTTCATCCACTTTAAATACTGGATCGGAATTCTTAACAAGGAAATAGTTGAAATAAACTCAGAAATTAATAATTCATTTCGAAAATTTGAGAAATGATTTCTCGAAAATTCAAACCCAATTTGGGGGAAAGTCTTGAGCTGAATTAAGGACACATTGACCAATTGGACTCCAAAAATTAGACCGATTATGCAGCTAATCAGCACAAATGCAGCAAGCTGAGATGCAAGATGATTTACGAAATTGGATTGAGACAATTTTTGTTGGCTAGGGTTTCTATTTTGAGATAAATTGGGGCTTTTTTCTCTTGGTTTTTCTCTTTCTCTCTCTAACTCTTTCTCTCTCATGTTTTTCTCAAAAGATAGTTGTATTTTTTGTCCATTATGAAACTGAAAAATTATACCTTAAAAGGAATTGTAGTAAGAGAATATGACATCAATAGTCTTTTGTTAGTTACGTAATAAGAGTGTTAGAGATGTATATACTTGTTTAAGTCTTTTTAGTTAATAATTATTACAAGACTTTATTATATTTTATTTGAAACATTAGACAATAAAGTCATAGTGTATTGATGGTTAAACTCTTACTTTTCATTTCAAAGGTCACGTGTTTGATACATTGCAGTTACACAATATATTTTTTTCAAAAGTGAGGAGTACACATGGACATAAAGCATTTTCATTAGAAATTTGAGGAGAGTGCCACGTGGCATATAGGCTTCCTTAGGCACGCCTTTTAATTTTAAAAAAATTATAAGGAATTGAGGATAAAAATAATAATTTCAATGGAATTAAGGTAAGAGAATATTATTACTTAATTGAAGTGTTAGAGATCAAAAAGCTTGTCTATGTCTTTATAATTACATATAATTATAAGACTTTATTATGTTTTACTTTGAAACATTAAGCATTGAAATTGTAATGGATTAATGGTTAAACTCTCACATTTCATTTCAAAGGTCATGTGTTCGAATCCTAGTAACTACATCTTGTTAATATTTGAAATCAGATTATAACCATGTGTATTAGAAACTTGATAAGAGTGCTAGTGACATCGTTTGGTTCATTTTTAGTAAAGGAAAGGAAGAGAAGAGAAAGAAAAGGGAAGAGAAAGGAAAAAAAAACCTTAACTACTCAAGTTTGGTTTAAATTTTCTCTTTCCTCCCAAATTCCCCCACTTTTGGGAGGAAAGGAAATTGAAATGTTATTAAAGAGTCTTTCCTTCCAATTCCTTTCATTTTTTTTTTTTTTTGAACCAAACATTGGAAGCTAACAAATTTCCTTGCACTTCCTTTCTTTTCCTTCCAGATCCTTTCTACTAAACAAGATGTTAACAAATATTTTTTGAACCAAACATTGAAAACTAACAAATTTCCTTGCACTTCCTTTCTTTTCCTTCCAAATCCTTTCTGCCCAACAAGCTGTAAGCAGTAAGATGGAGGTTCAAATGAATTAATTTTGTATCCTATTTTAAAATAGAGTTTTTTGTCAGAAACAATCTTTTAAAATCACTTTTTTGCGAAAAACAACCTTTTAAATTTTTTTTTGCAACTTACAACCTAAAACCAAATTTTTTTGCGAAATGAAACCTAAAACTATTTTTTTTGCGAAATGAAACCTTTTTCGGATTTCCGTTATTGACCGTTAAGTATTTGCGTTTGACCGTCAGTTGGTTGTATTTTTTTCCTTTAACACTTGACCCTTAATTTTCTCTCTCCTCTTCTTCTTAAACCATACCCATTTATCTCTCCCTTCTTCCTCCTCTTCTCTTCTCTTCTTCTTTCTTTCTCCTCAAACCCACAACTTTCTCTCCCTCACCCTGATAATTGCGGAATCTACATGATAAACCCAATTGAAGCATATATGCGCATTTGAACTTACAAACCTTGATTAATGTCATCCCACTTTTCTGTTTTTGTTTCTTACTTTGACTCCCTCACCCAGATAGCTAAGTCAACATATGCCACAATGGGATGTCCTGTATTGTTGGTGTTTGGGTGGTGGTGATGGTGGATGGCAACTGTTGGTGATGATTATTATTGGTGCTTAGGTGGGTATAATTGGTCATGGTTATTATTGGTATTTGGGTGGCGGTTGATCAGTTAGGGGTGACAGCTGGTTAGGTTGGTGGGTTGTTGTATTTGGCAGAACCGCACAAGTGTTGAGGGGAGATGTGGTGGTGGGGCGGGGGTTGTCGTGGTGGTGGGGCGGGGTTGTCGTGGTGGTGGTGATGACTCATGAGAAGTAGGGAAGATGGATGTTTAGTGGGGGTAATGAATTTTAAGAAATGGAGGGAAAGGAAGGGAAAGGGAGGAAGCTGTCAATTATTGAGGAAAATGGAGGAAGACATTGTAGATAGAAAAGGAGAGGAGAGAGAAAGAATTTTAAGAAATGGAGGGAAAGGGAGGGAAATGAATCAATGAAAAGGAAGAGAAATGGAGGGAAATGAAAGTTGGACGGTCAAACGCAAATACTTAACGGTCAATGATGGAAATCCGAAAAAGGTTTCATTTCGCAAAAAGATTTAGTTTTAGGTTTCATTTCGCAAAAAATTTTGGTTTTAGGTTGTAAGTTGCAAAAAACTTTTAAAAGGTTGTTTTTCGCAAAAAAGTGGTTTTAAAAGGTTGTTTCTGACAAAAAAACTCTTTAAAATATACAAATACGTGTAAAATAAATTCGATTTTGATTCATATAAATTAGTTTTAATCAACAAAATCAAATTTAACTAGTAATAAAAAAATTGGTACCTTAGAAATACGAACTCTATGAAGTACTCTCTTCGTTTCTTTTTAATCTACACACTTTTTTTTTTGGTCTGTTTCTTTTTAATCTACAGTCTATTGCTTTTACTATTCTCGATAACATGTCCCATCTAGTTTCTCCTCTTTTTCCATCAATGTCATCTGCTTTTTAATAATTTAACCCACTTTTTAGTTTCTCTCTCTCACTTTTCAGTTTCTCTATCCTCCTTTTCAGTTTCTCTCTCATATTTTTATACTTCTTTCTTGGTTCTCCCTCAAAGTGAAGTGAGTAAACTAAAAATAAACGGAGGGACTAGAAATCAATAACCACATATGACAACACCAATTAATAATAAGTAAATCTCAATATATACCAACTATTTCTAAGAAAGAGAACATATCATTTCTAACTTAGCTCATAATTTTCTTGTGGCGGTTATTAGTTAGGATCATCTTAAATATAAATCAAGAAATTAATCTATTTGAAAAATAACTTTTAGGGCCAGATAAATTAATTGGCCAATACAGAGAGAATAATTTTTTTTTTTTTGAGGTGAGAGAACATGAGATTTATTATGAACATGACAAAAACTAGAAAAAAAAAGAAACACTAATCTTAGAGTGAAAAAAAAAACCCTTATAGATAAACTTATTGTGCAACATGTAAGGATTGTATCCAAAATTTGGGACTAATCTTTTTCATTGTCATCTACTTCAAGTTCTTATACAGCGAAACAAAGACGTCAAGTAATAATGGTACACTAGTTTTTTTTGCCCGGGCGATGTCTCGGGTCAGTTACAATAAACAAATATGTTATTGTTCTTAAATTTCATAATTTATTTTGCTACTTGTCGTATTTTTTGTCCATTATGAAATTGAAAAAATCACGTCACGACGTGATAAGTAAAAAAATTCGAGTTTGAAAATAATACCTTAAAAGGAATTGTGGTAAGAGAACATGACATCAATAGTCTTTTGGTAATAAGAGTGTTAGAGATGTAGTATATACTTGTTTAAGTTTTTTTAGTTAAGTATAATTATTACAAGACTTTATCATATTTTATTTGAAACATTAGACAATAAAGCCACAGTGTATTTATGGTTAAGCCCTTACTTTTCATTTCAAATGTCACGTGTTTGATACCTTGCAGTTACACAATATTTTTTTTCAAAAGTGAGGAGTACACTTGGACATAAAGCATTTGCATTAGAAATTTGAGAAGAGTGCCACGTGGCACATAGGCTTCCTTAGGCACACCTATTAATATATTTGTATAGATTGGTGCTAATGTAATATGGCCTCATAGACTCTCTCTTAAATGTTAATACAAAACTTATCTTTCCCCCAAACAATATATTTGAGCGGATTAATTGAACCTTCCTATTCATTATTTAACCATTGCAGGTTTAATTATTGTTGTCCTTTTTTTTTACTGATTAATGGTTGTTGTAGGTTTGGTTATTCGAATCACATATTCGTTCATGGCCTTATTTGTCAGATCTGGGGTCTGAGGGCGATATACTACATATTTAGCATATTTAGTTGTACATGTTGAGCTAGTATAGTATCCTTGTGATGTACAATTTATACAGTTTAAACTAGTGAGTGTTCCGGACGATGTCCTTGGTTGTTGCTTTTTATAATTTTTTGTCTAGTGAGGAAAATTGACGTAATGACATGATAAGTAATTGCATGATATTTTGAAAAACAAACCCTTAAAAGTTTGGGGATGAAAGCAATAGCTTAATTTTCTACAAGGAATTGGAGTAAGAGTTTATGTTTACGATAGTCTCTTGTTATATCATAAAAGGTTAGGTATCTAACTACTTGTGTAAATCTTTTAATGAGATATAATTATAAGACCTTATGATATTTTATTTTGAAATACTAACCAATGGTGTTATGTTGGATTCTTGGTTAAGTTTTTATTTTTCATTTCAAAGGTCATGTGTTCGATACCTTGTAAGTACACAACATTATTTTTTTTAATTAAGGATTTGACTAAGAAATAAAGCATTTGCATTAGAGCCTTAGAAGAGAGTGTCACGTGGCACACAAACTTTCTTAGGAACACCTTTTAATATATTAGTATAGATATCAAAATTGAGATATGGTATCTAGTACTCCTTTATCTAAAGATATCATCAATAAATTAATATGTTCAACTCGTCGCTACATAAAAATTCACATCAATAATATACATTACGATTTACAATAAAGAGTTAATCATTATTAAGACATTTTCGTTTTCATGTCATAATTTAGACCCTTAAAAGGTTGTTATTGCATATATATGAATTTAATCTTTCTTTAGTATCTAATGCTATACTCCTTTTTGTATCTTCATTTATTGTAAATATTTTATATTTGTATATCTTTAAACTAAATACTATAGATAAAAGTAAAAAAAAAAAAGGATAAATTTAATACTACCAATGTTCTTTATGATTCTTCCAAGTTTCCTTTTTGGGGTGATTTTTTTTCGCTAATCTCACTTTACTTTCGCCTTAGAGAAACTATCCCAAGTGACCTTAGTAGTCCACCATTAACCCTTACTTCTTGGTTTCTTAACAAATGCAATTGGGAAGAATATAAAAATACTGATGTAGTATTGTAAAATATATCAAGCTAGCAAAAGTTTAATATTCATTGAAACTAATTTAGAATGTAAAATATACTATGCAAGGATTCTGGGCAGGTTAGTGGGTGTATAGGTAAGTCATCCTGTTGTAACCCTCAACTTATTATACATGTCCAATAATCACTGCATGTACAATTTTTATTTCCATTCCACCCACCACCCTTAATATCAGTACGAAATAATCAAAGTTTTAATCATAATGAGCCATATATAAAGCTATAACTATGTCCAAAATGGTAAGACTCTCGTCTTACATGGAGGATATGTTTTAATAGTAACAAAGAATTTTTTTTTTTTTAACATCGAGAAAACGTGCATTAATTAAACAACGAAATACATCCTATTACTAATACAAACAAACATAACACAAAGTAATAACTAAATGAGCTTTATCAACTCTTACATGCCCTAAAAACACAAAAGCAAATAAAATTGATAGAGAGTCGCCGATTAAGGAGGGCGTCGCTGGTCGATGATTGTTCTGGTGGAGTCAAAATTCTGATAACTGATGGAAGCGGTAGGAGAAGCGAATGTCGTTCATGATCCGGACAACGGACAATCTAAGGCAAGATTCGCATCTTGCCGCATGAGCAATCCCAACGAACTTCTGACGCTTGGGATTCTAGGCTCATGATCTGTTGAAGAGTCACGTTCCTAAGTGACTCATGACTCTCTCTCGAGAGTACTTTAGGTTTCTCCAGTAAGTAGGAGAAACGGGGCGTGCTAAAATCCACCAGTTGAAACTGGGGTGCCTCCTGCAGATTTGAATTTTTCAACGCAAGGACCAACAAGATCGTTGCCAAGCTAGAAGGATAGCTCAATAGTTTGAGCTCTCGAACACACTG